>CM040987.1:1795799-1851048 GCA_022985145.1 Pangasius djambal | reverse complement strand
CTCCTTCATTCAACACAAGAACTCTCGCTCCAGCCGCCTCACCTGCACTGGTATCCTCCACCCGCCGTCTGTCCTCTGCAGCTGCTGCAGGCCGGAGCCGAGCTCGGAGCTCCAGGCAGCGTGGAGGAGGAGACCTCGGAGACCTGAGCCTCGGCTCCCAGGGGTTTATGGATGCAGCACTGGCCTGAAAACTCCCTGCAGATCTTCTCCACGGCCTCACGGACCACCTGATCCTTAAACTGAACGCAGCATTTATTATTTATTTACATCAGGACAGATTCAGCTAAATTAAACCATCATGTTTACATGTTTATGAAAAGGTTACACTAAGCTTAGACTGTTTTCTTTGAGCAGAAGAAGAAGAAGAAGAAGAAGAAGAATGTGAACAGGATCGAATGCTTTTTGGAGACACATTGTGATGTGTCACTCAAACCACTGGCAAAGACGAGTGTATCCACATCATATTTGTAATGTAAATGCATTTAAGTGCAGCTACCTAACAACAAAAAGCAAACGTCAAATCTGCCAAAAAAGAAAGCTTGCTTGAGAATTCTTTCAAATTTCCTACCGTAATCTCACATTTCCAACCTCTAAATAATAAATGATTAATTAAATAGATAAACGACAATTAAAAAAAAAAAGTAAAATATAAAAAAAGAAATCGAATAAATAACGCTCACCATTTCCTGAACAAAAACAACCTTTTCAGATTTCTTTACATTATCCACAGAAATCTCACGTTCTCAAAAAGATAAATAAAATAAAGCTAGAAAAACTAAATAATCAATAAAACATGCTTTCGCAAGCAGATTGTTTTCAATTTGTAAACAGACAAACAAAAACAAATCATGCGCAAAAACAAGATTTCTTTAAATTCCCTACAGCGCTCACATTTCCAACTTGTAGACAGATAGATGCACAAATAGATAGATAGATAGATAGATAGATAGATAGATAGAAGTTATTGAAATATATATAAAATTAATATAAAAATAATGAAATAAAAATTAATAAAAACATGCTTTTTTAAATATTATATGAAAAATATGAACTTATTTTTAAAAAATGAACTTAGTAACTCACTATTCTGACTTAAAATAGTAAATCAAAATAATGAGTTATTAAGTCAAAATAACAAGAAGATAAAATATTGAAATAAGTTAAAAAGCCGAAATCTAAGTGAAGTACATTAAACTCTCAGTAGGAGAATCTGGGATTCAGTCACAGAAAGAAATGAAGTCACATCCTCAGATGAAGTGTCTCAATTTAACACGTGTCCTTTAGTGATCAGCTCTACAGAGATGGGTGTAAATTTCAGGACTGAACTCAGAGTGCGATATTGTGGTTTAATAAGCGTTTTAATAAGAGATTTACCTTCTCCATGTAAGAGGTAAACCAGGCTGGAGGCGTCTTATCCTCTGCTTTACCGCCCTTTAGCTCATTAAGGGTCACCTTTACCCAAAAAAAACAAAAAAAAAAAAAAAAGAAAAAAAAAAAAGCTAGACATCAGGATCAGAAATTAAACAGTTCAATATTACAACATTCATATTATAAAATCAAACAGAAAATAATCAAGAGCCTTTCTTTTGTTTTCTAATTTTAAATGAACAGCAAGTAGAATTCGTTTTATAGTAATAGAAAACACTGCTGTGTCAAAAGACTGAGTGTGCGTGTGTGTGTGTGTGTGTGTGTGTGTGTGTGTGTGTGTGTGTGTGCGCTGTCTTAAAATTCACCCCGGTTTGCTTCTTTTAGGTTTTTTGAGGCTTCTGAACAGCGATTTCCCGACAAAATCAACAAATAAAACCAATTAATCAGTAAACCACTGTACTGACTGGTGTCTGATATTTAAAGCTTGAGAGATTGACAGTTATATCAGTACAACTGTAAAAGTGTGTGTAAGTTCTGACAAAACAAAGTTATATTAGTCGATTATTATATTTATTATATTTATTATATGTTACTGGAATTTGTAACTTTCTGTAAGGTGAATGTCGGTATTCTTTTACCAGACTTTAAGACAAGGCGTATGATAAACGGAACCAGTGATTTTCAAAATGTGCCTAAAACGTGTTCCTCTTCAGTAAGCGATTTTTACACGCGATCATTCGCACCTAGGGGTGGGAGGAGTCTCGCGTGTCAGCGCTTCGTTAACCGTCACGGAGCTTTGCAAATGCTGGTGAGGGAACGACCGTTTTCCTCAGGAACCAACTCATCTTGCTGACGTTCCAGGACATTAGATGTTCGCTATGAACCACTAAACCGTATGACCTGGCGTTTATTAATGAATTAGACATTATACTTGGTGAAAATTATGAAAAATAATCCACCTCAGGGCATTTTTTTCCCCTCATAAAACCGGCCTGTCTTACGTTATTGCTTATTTATCTTTTATTAAAGAGCTTTTATACTGTAATCGCGAACAAAAGATTCCTTTACATTTTCATTAGAGTGAAAATTCGAAAAAAAAAAGAAAAAAAAGAAATCTGAACAGAAACCCAGCTAAGCGTGGTAACAGCGACTGCGTCTCAGAGACCGGTTTCCACGGAAACGATGCTGTCCGTATCTGTGTGTGCAGCGAAAACAGCAGATTAGGAATTCTTACTAAACCCTCCTCGGGCACAGCAGCCTGAACTTTTCGGCTCACCGCCTGTGCCAGGCTTGGGCAGTGCTGAGGAGGCCGGAATCCTTTCTTCGGCTCCGTCAGGCTTCCGGACTTCACCTGGGACAAACCCGGGCCTGGGACGGGACCGGGAACCCGTCCGGTCGTCCCTCTGCTCTCATACACGTTCATCTGCAGCCTGTTGCCCTGCCGCGCTGCGCTCTGTGCAGAGCGAAAACGCAGCATTCATCAGTCAGACAGTTACTGCTGTAACGAGCTATAATGGTCCGTGAGTCTCGAAGGAGAATTACGGCACGTAAATGTGTTCAATTTTCACACAAAATCAACATCACGAGCATAAACACGTTGTGAGATTTCGAGACGTCCACAAAACCTGTGCTACACAAAAAAGCTAAAAATAATGTTGTACCTTCAGAGCCTCTTCATACTCCACTGAAAAACAGAAACAAAACGAGAGAGTAATTAAACTGCACTTTTAAAAAAAACTCTAAAAAATTTTAAAAACTCGTTATTATTATTATTACATCTTATTATTGAAAAAAAAACTTTTTAACTTTAAAAAATAAGAAGATACAGACAAATCTGTTACTCACGCTGGCTGTTGACAGACACCTACGACATAAATAAATAAATAAATAAATAAATAAGAGCAGTGTCAATATTACACACGTGACAACGTTTCGTTCTGCTTCCTCAGGACACACTCACCTCTTCGTTTTCCTCGTCGAAGTACGTCAGCTGTAGACTGCACAAGCCGAAAGATCTCTTCACCTGTGGGTGGAAAAACAGCTTTTAGACCATCGGGACATCGCAAACCTGCCACACAGGTCTCCAGGAATGTTCTCACCTCATGCCTCTCTCATTGTTTCATTTCCTATAACAGCAGCTATGACTGTAGCGCAGGTTTATATCAAAGCGTTATCGTTTCTATAGCGACAGCTCGTCCACAGGGACTTTTTTTTATTGATATGGTGAAATTAGTTTGGTGTTCTGTTCCACCCTCAAGCTGATTATTTTCCTATAACAGCATGTCATGAAGTGTTTTACTCGACAGCAATTTGCCGACGATTAAGCTTTTTCATTTCTTAAAGAACGACGCGTCATACTTTTATCCCATTATAGCTACATTTACGGTTCAGTGAAACAAGTTAGTTCCTGTTCTCGGTTATGTTACAGCACTCGTTCCCTCACCAGCCTCTGGTTTTCTCTCTCTTGGAAGTTAATAAGCCAAAAAAAATGCAGCTTGTCATGTTACTGTGAAAGCCCGAAAGCGTAAAAGTTACACCTTTACCCTCTGACTGTTACAAAAGCACTGACACTGGAGACTCATTCCATACACTTACAGAGCAATTATGTGAAGCGTCTGCAGTCCAGATCCCTGCGAATGAGCCGTTTCTATAGAAACGATAACATTTTAGAACAAGTGCATGCATATAAAGCTGTAATTTACAGCTTCACTACTATCAGAGCTGACCTTTTTTTTTTTTGGGACATTTCAAACCAAGTCAAGTGGATGAATATGATCATTCACGCATTCACCGCTTGCTGCATGCCACAGAAACCTGATGAATAAAGGAATTAGTGCTGTGTATCTGCATAAAGTGATGAGAATTGGGATAAGGTTTAAAGTTTAAACCATTTTTTTTTTTAAATCTATGTGCTCAGTGTATTAAATGTTTACCTCACCCAACCTAACATGACCTGAAATAACCCACACTGACACGCCCACTTTCATCACGTGACACGTTTGCCAATTAGCTGAGTCAGGTGTGAGTCAAACATCAGAATTAAACCATCAAAATAGTGCTGAAAGGAAACTAAAAAGGGACAAAGTTGAGGAATATGAACGGATAATAGTTAAATATGGAGGAGTAAACCACGCACGAGCAAAATGGTCGCGTTATTGTCATGCACATCCCTGCTAATGCCGGATTAAAGGTTTAACAGGCCTACAGACACTAAACCCATAGCAACTCATGCTTTTCTTCTCCAGTCCCATGCTCGTGCCCATGCATTTATGCATCTATATCTTTTTTTTTGTTTTTAATTTTAAATCATGTCTGTTGAAGATGATGTGCATGAAATGAGCGGTATGCGGTAAAAGCCCTCCGTGCTCGCGCTCACCGTGGCCTCCATAGACTCCCAGCTCTTCGTCTCGGAGCCGGACAGCAAGAAACTCTTCGTGTTGCCCCGAAAATTCACCTTCAGGTTGATGTACAAGTCCATGGCGCCTTAGTACCGGCGTCCGAGCCGCTGCATAGATGACTACAGACGATTAACACGCTTCAGAAAACAATCAGACGATCAAACAGGACTCGGCTTCGGAAACCGTCTTGTGTGTTTACATCAGCGCTTGTAAACACGCCCACGGAGTCACGTGACCGCGAGACGCCCGGCACTGACGTCATCTAAAGCCGAGATGGGGCTGCGCGAGCCACCGGGGTGTGTCTCAAATCGAGCAATTTGTTCCTATGTAGCAAAACAAAAAAAAAAACATATAGCAATTGTATAGACTTCCGGTGAAGGAAATAACCGAATAAGCTTGTAATCGATATTACTGGCTATTCAGATGTACCAAGTGTGTGTTAGAGAAGGAAATTTACCAAAATACAGCATACAGAAAGCAAAGATGACTGAACTCTGCGTGTGTGTGTGTGAGAGAGAGTCAGTCAGTCAGTCAGTGTTATTGCATTGTATCACCTCATGAGGGCAGTGAAAACATTTCAAGGTTGTTGGTTTAGGTGGATAACATGGTCCTGACCCTTCTTCACACTTGACAGACATCATAAAATAAACATAACAAACCTTCATTCATTCACTCATCTTCATTAAATGCTTTATCCTGGTCAGGGTGGCGGTGGATCCGGAGTCTATCCCGGGAACACTGGGTGTGAAGCAGGAATACACACTTGATGGGCGTGCCGGTCCATTGCAAGGCACCATGCATGCGCACACACACACATGCACACGCACTGCATACTGAAGGGCAGTTTAGAGTCCCCAGTCCACCTACAGGCATGTTTTTGGGAGTTGGGAGGAAACTGGAGAACCCGTAGGAAACCGACGAGGGCACGCGGAGTAACCCGAGCTCAGGACTGAACCTGGAACAAGGCCTGCCACCTCCAGTGAGGAAAAATAAGGGACACCAGTAGTATAGCAGTATATTTTATAGGTATGTCAGGTGCACACATTAGTAACAAGATGCACTACCTGTTGGAGGTGGAAGCATCCCTGTGGGTGCCACTGGCGTCGAGTTCCACTTTAAAAAAGATGCTTTTAAACCATTTTCCTACTTCCATGGATTTACAATTGTATTATTTCAACAACATCTAATCAGAGAAGAATGATGATTGACTTTGTATGGATTATTGATCAGAAAAAGGATAGGTTGTCCCTGTTTTTTAAGTAAAAAAAAACATATATGTATGAATTATATGATAATTTATTACATGATTAAATTGTATTATGTGATAAATTGTAAACTGGAATATTTATAGAAGGCACACTATCATATTTATAAATTATTTCTAATAATCTTAAGCTTCAGTCCAAAATCTCTGAGAATGCACAGGATATAATCAGCATGTTTAGGCCTAGCTATGTAGCCTAATATAATAGTTAGTCTGATGTTAGCTAACTGGATAGCAACCTTGGCTACAGGTTTTCACAATATGACGTTTAGCCTAATGTTAGCTAGCTTTCTAGAGACCCTAGCCTAAGAACTGAATTAAATTTTTTAAATTAAAATTTTTTACAGGATAAATAAAATGAATAATGGTGAAGGAGATGGAGGAGGAACTGAGGAGAGAGGGAGATGAGGCAGAAGCTGGAAAAGGAGAAGAACTACTGGACTGACGAGAGGTGCGACTGGAAATGTACAGGAAGCTGAAAGACTGGAGTTCAGAGAATGAGATATTGAACATATGCCTCCATGAGACTTCTGACAAGAAGACAGAGAGAGAGAGAGAGAGAGAGAGAGAGAAAGAGATCTGGTCATGCTGGAGTGGGTAAATAGGATCACATATCTGGAGTACAAGATGCATTTTCGGTGCGAGTAACGGAGGCATTAAAAAGAGAAGATTCTCAGAACGAGAGAGAGCGCGATGTGCTGAAATGGAGAGAAAAATGTTGGAGTTTTGAAGCCAGCTGGAGAGAGCAGTTTGACCCCTGGGTGCAGGAGTTAGTGAAGAAGGATGACATGCTGGATGAGATGACAGAAGAGATGGAGAACCTGAAGAAGGCTTAAGAATAATGAGAGAAGAAGGCGCTCCGGATAATGGAGGAGCTCAAGAGAACTGATAAGAAGCTGAAGAACTTTCCCACATGCTGGTTCCAGAAAGGGAAGCACCAGAAGATGGACAACAATCGGGAGAGACAGCAGATGGAGGAAGAGTTAGAGAGGCTTGAGGTCCAGTTGAGAGAGCAACTTCAGACGAAGGAGAGAGGAGATTAAGGCTCTGGTGAAGGAAAGGGATGAAATGAAGAGAATCTTTTTTTTTGGCTGAAATGGACAGAATAATGTTCAAGTGTGAGAAAGTGAGTGAGAACATGGAGAAGGAGAAAGAGAGGAAGGGCTCAGGATTTATAGAACTGACTCAAGATGAAGGCAAGGAGAAAGCTCAGGAAGCCAAAGCGACAAACGTGAGATCACTGTGGAAGTGGAGAGAAATTGAATTGAGTTGAAAAGATTTACACTTAGGGTTGTGTTTAGCGTCAACATTTCGGACTCGTGATACATGGGTGTTTATCTTGATTTTCTGAGAAGAACACTTACTGAAATGACCTGTGTATAGTTTACACCTCTGTGGTGTTTAAATGGCTCTATTAATAGAGCTGACCCGAGTGCACAGAGCCGCATCAGCGAGTGCGTTCGTTAAGAAAAAGTGTGAGGTGTCCTGACAGATCCTTTCACGCTTAATCAGACTGGATGGGGAGCGTCTATGAACTGCCTTTTTCTGTGCTCTCTGCAGATGTTCTACACGGCCCAGGTGTGGGCTTTGGCAAGGCCACTCAAGGACAGAGACTTGTCCTGAAGCCGTCCCAGTGTTGTTGGCTTTTAAGCTTCAGGTGAAGCGTGAAACTTCACTCCATATAACCCTGTAACACAATAAAATGCACAAGATCTGAGGGGGTGTGAATACTTTTTAAACCCACTGTAAATACTGACTTATCTTTTTTTTTAATCTTAAGTTGGCCCTTAGTGACCGTCCTCCTCTGTTTCCAAGTGGGCAATAAATCTCTCACACTGAAACAACTCTTTTCTTGGGTTTTCTTATAATTAAGGACTCAGATAAATAATTTCTTATAATTCAGGATTCGGTGATCAGATTTTTTTATTTATTTATTTATTTTCAGTAAATAATCTACTGAGAAGATACTCTGGTCTCTGTGGCACTTCAGCTGTAAACAGAGAGAAAAATCTCAAAACCGATGACGTGGACCAAACAACATCAGCCAATCAGGACAAAGAGGCGTATCTACTCACCTGTCTGTTCAGAAAGCTCCGCCTCTCGCTCAAGCGTTCACGCGTTCTCGCCTCAGCAGCATTTCAGGGGCATGGCTTTGGACTTTTGAATGATCACTGACTGCATCTTTAAGACAATTTATGTTATATTTTGTGCTTGATGTTATATTGGTGTATGATTACAATATGAATAATGAGTCTCCCTGTGAACTGTGTGTAAAATCTATTGTAAAATATGTAAATAATGTAACTAATAGTGATGGAAACAGACACCCAAAAGCTCGTAATATGCTCGGGGATCCTCCCGATGGCCGTTTTTCTCTCAGAATTTTAAGCTAGCAAGCTGGTTATCTACGTCATCATTAACGTTGACATTACTTACATTAAGTAAACTGTTGTGCTGAAGTCATATGATCGTCTGATCTAAATTAATTTAAGCTCTGCCACCGATGCTTACATACTTGAGTGCGCACAAGATACACCATTCTCATTCGTTTTAATGACTTCTTCTTCTTTGAACCACTTTTCCCACGCTCTGTGCACATTATTACTGCTGTAATTGTCTAACGTTACGGTTAGATTTTTTTTTTTTTTCTGTCATTCTGGAGGATAAGTGGTTGATTGGCCCCGTATCTAATTGCACCGTTTTTGAAGTGTATTTATTCCACATCGGTTCAATTTGGGGTCAGTGTGCTTCCTGCTCACACAAAGCTGAACGTCTCTGGGAAGTGTTAGCATGGAAGCAAAGAGCCTGCAGTTAGAGGACATTTGGAAACAGTCCCAATGGGAAGAAAGCCAAAAGCAACAGAATCATTTAACTAAAACCAGGCTCCGGAGTGACCTTTGACCTCTGATGCACTTCCTAATGTCAAGGGAACTTCAACCCGTGACCTGGAAGTCTTTTCAAAACACGCCACAAGACTTAAACATATTTAATTAATTATAAAGGCAATGGCATCAATGTGGTTCTTGGGTGGAGTTGATGTGCTTATCAGTGGCGTAGCCTATTTTTGATGGATTTTTTTAAACAGTCCATGCTTATTTATTTCAATAATATAAATTATTAATAAATCATGAATGATAAATTATATAATCTGAATGATAACAGACTAATGGATAGAACCTGGTACAACAAGTTTATCTGAGAGTTTAGAAACTGGAGAATGTTTGGAGAATACTTAAATATTATAACAAAAAATGAAATAAAAAAAAAAAATAACACCACAGGAGAATGGTGTTTATGTGGTTAGCACATAGATCATTATGAAATCACTATAATGTGGCTATACTGTGGCTTGCATAAGTATTCACACCCCCTTGAACCCTGAACATTTTGTTGTATTACATCCTGGAACTGAAGTGGATGTAATTGGGATTATACAGCTTCCTGAATAAAAATATTCCACAATATTCAACAGGGAACTGGAAAGATCAGTATAGTTTGTAAAATTATTTAAAAATTAAAAGACGTAAACATAAGTATTTACCCCCATTGCTGAGAAACCCCTAAATTAGTTCTGATCACCATCAGATGTCACGTAATTATAATTTATGGAGTCCAAATGAAAGTGTCATGTGATCTCAATATTAATACACCTGTTCCTGGAAGATCCCAGAGTTTGTTAGAGAACATACCTAAACAAACAGCATCATGAAGACCAAGAAGCGATCAAAACAAGTCCAGGACAAAGTTCTGGAAAAGTATCGGTCAATGTTTGGTTAAAAAAAAAAAAAAAATCCCAAACTTTGATTGGAAGCAACGCTAACACGGTCTATAGTGTGCACATAACTGATACTTCATTTGAGTTTTTTTTTTTTTGTTGTTGCAATTTTGCATTTAACATTAGAGCAACTCTAATCATAATTTAAACATTCTCATTTTCAGGAGGACTGTTATCAATAAACAGTGTGATTTAAATAAATTCAAATCGGTGGAATATTGTGGAAAACGTCCCGGGGTTAACAAAACGTCAGTAAACCGATTTTAATTCATATGATTGCTCTGTTAGTTTTTGGCCTGCACACAATGATCAATCTCTTTGTATTCTACTATGCTGCATATTGCTACCTTATAAACTGTACCTCTTTTAGACTATATAAAAATCTAACTAGTTTAAGTCAAGGATAAAACCCTGTCATAGGAAAATAACAGGAACGTATATATGCCGCACTACTGTCAATGCTGCTGCTATAGAAAATTAATCAACTCCTTCTGATCAATCAGAATCCAGAAATCAGCAGCGCTGTGGTTTAATATGTATATAAAGAAAGAGACAGGTCAATATGATCCTGTGCATAAGAATTCTTTTGTTTTCAAATCAACATTTATTACTGAAGTATATGCTAGATATATAATCTCTGACTCCAGACATACTTAAATCATATTTAAGATTTGATTTATTTTGGCCAGAGGCTAAAAAATTGGAATTTGTGCCTGTTTTGAGCATGCCGAATAAATTCAGCAGTGATGTCACACTCCACAGTAGTGGTTAATGCCTCATATGAAAGTAGACACTCAGGGCTATAAGAATTTGCAGTATTTCCTAAGGATTTATTTTTTTACCTTGCCTACTAGGTTTGTTGTAATGTTGTAATTTTATTGTGGTAGTTGTATACCATGTTTTACTATTAAAAAAAAAAAATCTCTGTACCAGTGTTATTGTGGAGAGATTGAATTAAGGGGTGTGATCAGGGCGCTCACATCCCTCCCTTTTCCCATCGCCCTGCTCACCAACAGCTAATCACAGAGTCACGATACTCTACACACAGAAACCCAACAGTGTCGTGACTAATCTTATAACAGACTTGCGGCGATAAAATAATTCATTTGTTTGTACTGATTGAAAATGTCCGATAAGCTGATTTACATTCCGCCTGCAGAACGGAGCGCCAGTGTACTGTGAGAAAGGGTTAGATAGTTTATAGTAGAAACATATCATTGAATCCAAAACGATCCTCATGAACTCGTAGTACAGCAGTTCCATATTTTATTTTTATTCAAAAAGTCTTTGAAAGCTGCCAGATCCTTGTTAAAGACCATCACTGGAGCAGATGTGTAAACTGGAGGAACATCTGGATTTTGTCAGCGAGGGCAGTCACTGAAGTGAAGCTCAGAGCAAATCACCAGCAAACATTCCCTCCTGGAAGGCAAACAACATGAAATACTCAAGACGGCCGTAACAGATTTTTTTATCAGATTGGATGTAAATGATCAGATTTCCCCTGAAGTGAACTCCACTTCTGGAATTCATATATACTCCTCAATATGTCGAAAGCGTTCTAATTCCTGTGCGAGTTGTAGAAAGCTCACATGCATGTGTCCACCACAGATGGTGGATTTATAACTTAAACACATAAACGGCTGCAGATTTCCAGAATCCCCTTTCACCACTAAATTACTTGGGCAAAAGGTAAGCACATTTTTCTCCTCGCTGATATCTTTTGCATGCAAAACCGTTCAGATCATATTTTTCTTCAGGAATGTAGATATTGTACATGTAGATATTGTAGTTTTTTTGTTGTTTTTTTCATGAGAGTTCATCTGAGACTTCTGAATTTGTTCGAGAGATTAGTTGAGCTTTTATTCCATATTTGCAGCCCAATACCTGAAATTCAAATCCATAAGTCCTTCCAAACCCCCCAAATTACTGTCTTTTGTCTGGAGTGGAGTTTATGAAGTGCAGCATTATTTGTGCTCTACAGTTGACAGACTTCACATTTTGAACAATATTATGTATACTTTTCATATTACTCCTCTTTCTTTTTTTCCACAAAAAAAGAGGAGCTCTGCTGGTGTATGACTTAAAAACAATGCTGTGGTTTTGTTTTCTTGGATCGATTTCCTACACCCTTCTCTAAAAATAGAAAAACATGGTTCTCACCCGGTGAGATGATCAGCATGGATCATGCTAAGTGGAAGGATGTAACACAATGGTGATAAAACTGGAGGCATATTTTAAAGCCCGAGAACTGAGAATGGGGATCGTATGGGTGTGGTTTCACTCTCATGCATTTAACCAGACCACACGGTGCAGTTTTGTTCACATCTCAGCTCCTCCAGCAAAGTCACACCAAGCTCCGGCATGGTTTCTCAAGTGACCAACTCCCTTGTCAAGTGCCTGCTGATTCTCATCAGCCTCATCTCAGTGATACTGAATATCGTTTTGATATGCCTGAATTCAAACAGGCTTCCAAAATGCCAGATGCAATCACAAGGAACGGTGGCGGCCAACCACACGGACCACAGCCTGATATTCTCCGACCTCACCCCCAAGGAGTACCAGATGGTCCGTGACTACATGTGGAATCTGAAGGACTTGAAGATTTCTCGCTCAGCCATTGCAAAAGCATCAGAGAACTACATCTTCTTGATTGACCTTGTGCTTCCGAAAAAAGCAGAAGCGCTGAGATACCTGGATTCTCAGGGACTCAAACCCGAGCGCCAAGCCAGCGTTGTGGTGTTTTTTGGAGAGTTTAACTACCTCAAAGAGTACGTCGTGGGACCTCTGCCTGGTCCCATCCACCATCGGGATGTCACAAAGGAGAAGTACAACGTGGAGAGCCTACCTTTCACGGCCCGACCTGTGACCATTGGAGAATATGTGCAGCTTTTCAAATTAGTGTATGGTGATGTCTTCAGCCAGCTGAAGACAGAACTGAAGGAGAGCTTTGGTTATGACCCAAAAAAACCGAACCTGAACATTTTCGAAGGGATGCCCAGAGGAGTAAAATCAGGCGATCGGAAGACATGGATATCATTTTTTCGTGATTTCAGTGGCATGTATATCCATCCAGTTGGCTTTGAAATTTTAGTCTGTCATGAAAGTAAAAACTCCTCGGACTGGACCATTGAAAAGCTCTTGTACAACGGCATCTACTTTGACAGCATTGAGAGTTTTAAAAAAAGATATGCGGCAGGTAATTTACAAAAGATTGTCTTTAAAGAAATCTCTGATTACGCCTCACTGAAACCAAGAAGCGAACCTACGGGACTGGGACCACATCAGTATTACCTCCAAGGCAAGCGCTTCAGCGTGAAGCACAACCAGGTCATTTACCAGGACTGGAGGTTTGCATTCGGTCTGAGCTCACTGACCGGCATGCGAGTGTTCGACGTTCGCTTCAAAGGAGAAAGGATCATCTACGAGCTCAGCGTCCAGGAGGCCATGTCCGTGTATGGCTCCATAACTCCAGGGATGATGCTCACCAAATTTCTGGACACAAGCATCGGCATTGGCCGCTTCGCCCACGAGCTGGTGCGAGGCGTTGATTGTCCGTATTCAGCCACTTACATAGATGTTTACCGCTACATCGACATCAATGCCACGCAGCTTTTCCGCAATGCCATCTGCGTCTTCGAGCACAACCTGGGACGGCCACTACGCCGTCACTTTTCGGATTTCTTCCAGAACAGCTATGGAGGCCTGACCAACAGCGCCCTGTATATCCGCTCCATCACAGCCATTGGCAACTATGACTACATCTGGGACTTCATCTTCTACCAGAGCGGCACGGTGGAGGCCAGAGTTCACGCAACGGGTTATATATCATCCTCTTATAAAGTGCCCGGTAGTCTTAAGTACGGCCACCAGGTTGCTGAAAACGTGCTCGGAAACATCCACACGCACTTCGTTAACTTCAAGGTGGATCTGGATGTTCTAGGTTAGTGACCACTGCTGTGATTAATGCCAATTAGCAAGCAGTTTAATATATATATATATATATGTATATTTGGTTTAGCAATGGTGAGCTGGGACGTCGTGCTTTATTTATTCTAAAGCACGACACTATAGGACGATTGAAATGATGAGTTTGCTTAAATCGTTTTTCATATGTTTGGATAAATGTTTGCATCTATAACACATCTTCTCATAAACTGAATTATTAAAAATATCAAAAATCTTAAACTTTGTGAAGTGGGCAGAGCATAAATCATAAGCTTGTTTCCTGACATATACATCAATTTATGCGTGGTTATGATATGCATGTCAGTTTCCTTTTTAAACCTTATAAACCACACTAACTAGAGCAGCAAACACATTAAACCACATTCTACTTCTAAAATCGTTTTTCACCAAATCTCAAACTCTTTTTTTTCTATATTCTGAATAAAACATTTTCTCTATATGCGTAATCTTACATGCTCATAGTTATCCCTAAGTAGAAGCAAAGGAATTTCCCAAAATGTTGATTATTCTTCGATTTATGTTAGATTTTATACTGAAAAATATTTTTTTTTAAATAAAAAATTAAAGTGTATGCTATAAAGACATGACATTCCAGCAGACTTTTCTCTTGAGACCATCTTCACAGTCAAATAAAAATATTTAAATTCTAACATCAAAAGACTATTCTGTTTTATGTAAGCAACTTTGCACATATTTAACTATATAAAGCATCATTTGCATAAATAAATGTAATTTAAAAAAGGTTCTAATACAAAAATAATTGTTATATCTGTTTTTTTAAGTCTTTTAATAAGACTTAAAGCTCAGAGACAATAAACGTCTTTTAGAGAAACAGCATGGTTTTATTTCCTGTGTTTATTCAGAGAGAAATTAAATTCATGTTAGCTGGCTGACGCATTTAAATCTAACTCCTGAGATATTTTAAGCAACGTGCTAAATAATTTAGCTTTACTGCAGACAAACAAAACGCCTAGCATGGTTTGTACACGTATTTTTTAAACAAAACTTAAATAGTTCTTGAGTGGCATCTTTTGAAATAAAGGTTTTAACTTACAGAAGAATGAGGTAGCGCAAATGTTTTATTACACAGTAGCGTATCTTCTTTTGGAAAAAAAAAAGTCAAAACTAGCAAGTAGTTCCACACTGTTGCTAAGTTTATTATGCTAGAACTTAAGCTAATTAAAGTTATTCAATTTAATTATTCATGTTGGACATGAATGTAGTTTTAAATGTTACTATGAGTAAATTCTGAGCATCTCAATTGTTATAACATAAATATAAATATATAAAAATGTAAAAAAAAAACACTGAGCAATATATATATATAATTTACTCCAGTGCAAAACTGAACCAAACCATAATTTGTTTTTATTAAACCTTTTTTTTTTTTAGCTATATAGCAAAATATCATATACTGACCATCTGCTTGGATATGACTATTTAAAATTTTTTTTTAAAAATCCACTGTGTTTTATATTTGAACCTTTTTTCCCTAATAAATAATTCAAATCCTAAAATAATTCATAAATTTACTTTTAAAAAGCTTTATTAACCTTAACCTTAATGTTTTGCTTTAAACCCAGCTGAAGTTGCATTTTGTTCTTTATAGTCTAATATACAGGATAATAGAGATAATATTTCAGCTGGAAAACATTCATATACAGTGGGGTCCAAAAGTCTGAGACCACATTGAAAATCTGGGATTTCACTAGTGCTCTCAGACTTTTGGCCCCACTGTGCATTTCTCCAGTGACATGGACGTGTTGGATTCATGTGCAAGTTCAGGGGGGAAAAAAATGCAGGCTTTAAATGAGTAGAAACGAGGAATTCAGCCAAAAATGAAACGTAAACAGTTTCCTCCTCATGCCACACATAGTCAATCAGCCAGGACATGTTAGCACAGACAAAGATAAGCAAACATCCCTTTTTAAAGAGAGATTAAAGATATGAGAGACTGGAATGTGCAATATGTGGCTGTTCCTTCCATACAGGCCACTTGAATGGTCTCCTTAAACATAAGCAACTGATTGGTTGAAAGCTAACTAGCAAGCAAAAGCTAACCTAGTGAGTGAAAGCTAACTGAGCAAATAAAAGCTAGCCTAGCGACTCATTAACCATGTTGTTCATCAGAGTTCATGGATTAGCAGTTAATAATAAAATATATGCATTGCTTAGCAGTGAAATATTTTTTACTGTTTTTTTTTATATGTTTGTTTTTACATTTGTTTTTTCTTTATTATAAATCACTTTGCGTAGGGTTAGGCCCAAGTTTAAGCCTTTCCTGAATGGCTAATCTCTTTGGCTCTTGTGGCTATTATTATTATTAATGTTCTATAATTTTATGATAGATGGTATATCTGTCAGGGAAAAATCTCTTACTGAGCACCAGCTGAGCTCAGCAGCGCACTGTGCTTCCTGTAGCATTAATAACTAATGCTTTGCTTGCTGTCTCTGAAGGTGTGAGGAACGTGTTCCAGACCAAAGACATGGAGTATGAGGAGGTGTCTTTGCCCTGGATGACCGAACGCAAGGCCAAAATCCCGAAACTGGTGGAGAATCAGCTCAGGACCGAGCAGGAGGCGGCGCTTCGATACGGCACTAAGATTCCCCGTTACCTCCATGTGGCCAGCAATCTGAAGAACCGGTGGGGCCACCAGCGCTCGTACAAGCTGCAAGTGATTAGTTTGGCTGGAGATCACCTCCCAGAGAGCGAGCCGGAGGAGAGGAGCATGTCCTGGGCACGGTGAGAGAAAGTTTATTTTATTTCCAGGGGGTTTAGTATAAAACCACCAACCACTTTTTCTTAGATATTTACAGAAGTTCTGAAAAGTATGGTGAAAAAACATTTGCTTCTTTAGTTTTGCACAAAGCTATGAAAGTAACTGGGCAACAACGTTCTCTTCCTTTACATGATTCATGTAAGCAATGTCCCAGTTCTTGCATACTCTTTTGCTACATACTCAAAAGTATCTACTTTTTCTTCACAAGAAGATTACATACGTTTAGGGCATGTATAAGTAGGTGAACTGAGACACAGGGTGTGTCTGAATTCCAATGCTTATTTCTGGCTCTTATATCGCCAGCATAAATGTTGCTAATGTTTGAATGCATGCCTAGTCAGAGACATAGTCAAAGACACGCCCACCTGTCCCTCTCAAAGACACACCCACCTGTCGCTCTCAGAGATACAGCCACCCGTCTCACTCAAAGTCACTCCCATTCATTCCCCTCAAATAAAATGCCCAATAAAACATCCATACCACACTTGAAGACACGCCCATCTGTCCCTCTCGAAGACTTGCCCATCCAACCCATTCAAAGACATGTCCATTTGTCCCAATCAAAGACACACCTGTCTGCCCCGCTTGAAGACACGCCCCTGTCCAACACAAAAAGACACACCCACCTGTCCCACGCAAAAAGACACACACATTTGGACCCCTCGAAGACCCACACATTTGGACCCCTCGAAGACATCCCCCTGTCCCAAACAAATAGCCACGCCCACCTGTCTCATGCAAAAAGACACCCATCTGTCTAGCTCAAAGACACACCCGTCTGTCTCACTTGAAAACACACTGATCCCATTGAAAGACAAACCCATCCAACCCACTCAAAGACACGCCCATTTCTCCCATTCAAAGACACGCCCATACAATCAATACATATCAATACATATCGATAATTTAATATACTGTATGTAATACATAGTAAATAGTTCTGTAATATCACTTCCTGATCCTTCTTCCCTTCTTTTCATTGTCTCAGGTACAAAGTTGCCATAACGAAGCATAAAGACACAGAGCAGACCTGCAGCAGTCTGTACAGTCAGAATAACATGTGGAGCCCCGTAGTCGACTTCAGCAATTACATCAAGGATAATGAGAACATCGAGAACGAGGTGAGTAGCAGAAAGGCATTTTAATGTTAATCAAAACCTTTTTTTACCACAACGCTGTTGAATTCTGGATTCTGATTGGTCAAAAGGTGTTGATTAACAGCACAGCTGGGATAGTAGTTTGAGCTGTAATTAGCATCACATGTTTATATTAATGCAGTCATTCTATTACGTTATTTAACAAAGAAAAACTTTATCTCGTTGATATGATGATTTTTTTTTAAAAACATTTACGGAAGGAGTCTCCAGTGTCAGCGCTTTGTAACAGTCAGAGATAAAGCTGTCGCTTTAGGTTTTCCGACATCGTCAGGACAGAGGATTTTACACCTTCATCAAAAGAGAATCAAAATCAAATGATCACAAATGGCCGGAATCCGTTTATTTCGTAGCCAATTATGTTGATCTCTGTTTCTTCAGGATCTGGTTGCCTGGGTAACGGTGGGTTTCCTCCACATCCCTAACGCCGAGGACATCCCGAACACGGTGACGGTGGGAAACGGAGGCGCTGTCCTCATCCGCCCGCATAATTACTTTGATGAAGATCCATCCATCCATTCGGCCGACGGAGTCTACTTCAAGCCAGGATCAGAACGAGACTGTGAGTACAACAAGATGGCGTGTTTAGACAAACACCTGTGCAGCCCGACGCTGGAGCCGTTCACGTACCACGGATTCGAGGGCGTCATGAACTTTAACGAGTAAATATATCATATTATAGAAGTCTGCTGTTCCTGAGTCATTCCTCTCCTCACCACTATAGTCACATTTTCACTCTTAGCGTCGTCTTATGACTCTTATGTAGCACATTTGTTATCTTCTTTATTTGTGTGATAGCAATATGAAGGTCTATAGAACTTTTTTTCTGGACAAATTTTTTTTTACTCACTTTTTAATTACATCAAATGAGATTCAAGAACATTGCATTCACTCAGAACGTCTACAGATTTTATGTGAACTTGTGTGTATTTTCAAAATGAATGAATTTATATACTTTTTTTTTTTTTTTTTTTTTACACATTTTGGTTTGGACAAGGTATTTTACCTAATAAGAAAGTAATGACAAGAAACGAGTTACTGCTACCACTCTGAAGTTGATTATTTTCCTATAACAGCATGTCCCAAAATTCCTCTTAATCCACAGCAACTTGATTAAATTATGAAAAATTTGACTAATTAAAGAACAACGCGTCATACTTTTAATCCGTGTCTGGTTACCTTTAATGTTGTGGAATGTCCATGAAATAAGTTAGTTCCTGTTCTCATTTACGTTATAGCAGCTATAGTCATTGCTTTTTTCTGTATATTGATGTTAATAAGATTAAAACACACACACACACACACACACACACACACACACACACACACACCTGGTCACGTTACTGAGAAGCGAAGCTGCAAATCGTAAACTCCTGAAGATCTCGGAAAACACGTAACATTACAGCATTATGTCTGACTGTTACAAAGCACTGACACTGGAGACTCCTTCTCCACACAGAAAACGTCACCATATCAACAACTACACGTTGTTTTTAATCCATTTATGTGGAGTGTCTGGCTGTGAATTTTTTTTTAGAATGGGCGCATTAATATAAACCTGCGATTTACGAATCAGATCCAACAGTCACAATTAACCAGCGCTGTGGTAAAAATATCACGTGTTGTACTAATCTAATTTCAAATACGCTTACCTACTGAGTGCTCCTGCTTTAGCTACTTTCTATGCTACTATTTTTTCTGATTAATCAGCACTGCTGACTATCTGGTTTTACTGTACCGTCTCATCTGGGTCCTACATTATAGTCGAAATCTAACGAAGCTCAATTTACGCTCATTTTCATCCTACCTCAGCTGATGTCTGATGTCATCTGATGGCCAGATTTGGCAAACATCGGTAGCAGGAATTTGAAGCTTATGACCGTATATCTCTTGCGTGTCTTTTCAAAAGGCATCGATAACGGGAAATTTTAATAAACAACAACTCACACTTTCACAAAACTACTGATTCTGTGACTCGTAACTCTTGCACTAATTTTCTTATAGTGGAAATTTAGGATTTTTTTTTATTTTTTTTATCTACAATCATCTGAGTTTATGTATCAGGCAGCAGTCAAAGCCAAATATTAATGCGAATTTGTGAGGAAATTGCTAATTATCTAACTTGTTGCCATTTCTACTCCCAAAGATATGTGAAAGTCCACTTTAGAAAAAGCAAGAAAATGCTTCAAACTGAAAATAAAAAAAAAACTTGTTGTATAATAAAACAACATTTTAAGTTTTTCAGTGTTACTTGTGTTACAGTGTTACTTCCCCGTTCAGGAGTTTTTAAAGATTTTTGAGATTTTTTTTATGTACATTTTATAATCTATATGCATCTATATAAACATGTCACTTATGACTGAAGTGTATGAGAAGTAAATCGTGTACAAAATAAAGTTCAATTGAATCCCAGTGCAGTGGAGTATGTTTATTTTGTCGTAATGTTGGCCAGTAGAAGGAGGAAGGATTGATGGTTGTTTTTTCTCACTAGTGCTTCCTAAGTTACTCTAACACACACACAAACACACACAAACACACTAAAGATGAAGAAGCACTGTTTAGACTGCCTCTGTCCCACTTGTGTGTTGTAGAAACTGTTTAAATACGCACTTACAGCCCCATCAATAAACAGCAGCAGGATTATGTTCAGGTCAAAACAACAGAGGGTTTTTTTTTATATATATATATATATATAATAAATATGAAACAGTTAAATGATTAACTTTATTCAATGTATTTTTTTGACATTTATTTGCAAAAAAAAAAAAAAAAAACAGTTTACAAAGATGATGTTCAAGTCTTCATGGCCTTGAGAGTGATACGTTCACGGTAAATTAACGACAGCTCAAACTTTCCAAAGAAAATTTGTTTAATTTTTAATTGTATGAAATGAATCTCTACGATGATTTTTAAAAATATATTTATAAAGTTATAATTCTTGTTTGTTTGTTTTTTATTTCAATGCATTCCATGGATAATTAATAAATTGTTTAATTGATTAATAAAAGGAATCATTTTGCTGTCAGGTGAAAAAAGTGAAGCGAATGAACTTTTTTCATGGAAGAAAAAAAAAAAACGTTTAATCTACCCAAAAACTCTTCGGTTGTCCCTCTGGGTAAACCCTTAACGCCTCTGTGCAAAACACTACAACACACATTTCCTATCAAAGAGAGTTCCAAGGTTTTGGAAGCTAAGCCTTATTGAAGAACCATTTTTTCCTTTTTTTAAAAAAAAATGTATTTAATGATTTGTTTAATAAATTGGAACCAAAACATTATTTGTGACAGGAGAGTGTGAATTTCTGCTTGGGGCAGTCGTGAACAAACCAACTATCCTTCTCGCCTGACGCTGCTGACTCGCTCATGCAGGTTTCTCCTTTACGACAACAGTAGGATCCGGCCATTTCTGTCCACAGAGGCCACTCAGGTGCTCGTTCAGTCTCTCGTCATGTCAAGATTGGACTACGGCAAGTCAGTCCTGCCAGGTCTTCCCCTGAACACCATCAGACCCTTGCAAGCGATTCCGAACTGCCAGCTTGTTTACAATCTCACCACTCAAGCTGCAGGAGCTGTTTTCAGTGAGCGGCACTGCCTCAGCCGTTAGGACTCAGGAACACTGAATGGAAGGTTTCCTGACGGATGGCTAGCTATTTAGCAAGCATATCTACCAAATGATTCCGTGTAGTTCATGCTATTGCTGGAGTTTTTTTTTTCTTTTTTTCTTGGTTGTTATTTTTGTCTCTGTATCCAGTCCATCTCATTGTCTTCAAAGTCAACATTCAACGTCTATCTAACGTGTTTCCTGTTTCCTTGTCTTTTGTGTTTCTGGTCTTCTACGTTGTGTACATCTTGGTTCCTGAATCAGGATGTGATGGATTTTGAAAACCTTTTTTCTGGTTTTCAAAATAAATAAATAAAAACTCCATGAGCACAGTACGCTAGTCTAGGTTTCAGCACTTCTAGGACTAATGTGAATGAGAGGAATACCACCGCCTCGCCTCGCCTCGCCTTTGTCCTCGGCTGTGAAGTGTCACTCAGAGTAAATCACCACAGAAAATGAACTGCGAGCAATAAAACGACAGGCTGGATTCCTACCCATCAGACAGGACGGCTCTATTTGGAGCCGGGGTTGGATGCAGGGCTATGTATGGCAGCACCTCAGGTGTTTGTGACCGTTCTGGAGTGTCCTCAAAGTGACCTGTCGGAGTGATGAAAGAGAAAACAGTGAGAAAAAGCAGACAGAAATGAGAGGCTGTGGGGAAACTGACGGTCATGCCGTGCAACAGTGAGGAAGGATTAGCAAGTCAAACACATGCAATCTTAATGGCTAATGGGTTTTTCAGCTGTTCTGACATCGTTTACAAAATCATTCCATCAACACAAAAGGAACTTTTGCCTTCCTGATATTCACTGTACATTTTTTCCTCAATAAACTAATGTCCGGATGATGTTTGGTGTCTGAAATGTGCATCTTTTTTCACACATGGAGCTACAGTGTAGGTTTATGTCACCAAGATATTAACTTTTCTGTAGATTTCTGTCTCAAACCATATTCACACAGACACGCCGATGTGGTTTAGGACACATTGGGACTTCCTGTCCTCTAAAAACATGAACTAAACTTCCCACATAGCTGAACGCTGAATGGTTATGAGGGCGGCCATCTTGGACAAACAAAATGATCCTTTTCCCCCTTATAGTCGCCGCCTCTGAAAGTTTGAATGATGGATTGTAGCGGAAAGCTGGAAGTGATGGTGAAGATAAAGTTCCACTTTAAACCTAAACTTTTAAACATAAAACTCTGCTGTTATAGAAAATTATTTATTTAACAAATTAGTTTAATAATAATAATAATAATAATAATTCATGCACACTTCTTAAGTTGAAAATAGTAACTAATGTGAAAAAAGTCTGACTGAAAATGGTAGATAAGCAAGGAATAAAACACCGCGTGTTAAAGGAAAATAATCAACGACAGGGTGGTGTGATGAAGTGCACTTACTGTTGCAACCCTGAAGTTGATTATTTTCCTAAAACCGCACATCCTAAAGTGTTTTATTCCTTTCATAACACAGCAATTGGTCAGCCTTTACAATGTTTGATTTATTAAACAACAACATTTACTTTATATCCACTTATAGGTACATTTAACGCTATGGAACATCCATAAAACAAGTTAGCTCCTGATATCACGTACGTTATAGTAGCTATAAACAGTCATTCCCTCACAAGCATCTGTTTTTTCTTTCTCGTCATGTTACTGAGAAACTGAAAAGCGTAAACTCCTCTGTCCTGAAGATGTCAGAAAACTTAAAGTTACAGCTTTGCCTCCGACTGTTACAAAGCGTTGACACTGGAGACTCCTTCCATAACTCTTACATAAACGTCTCCTTACAGAAAACGTCACCATATCAACGATTATATGATTTTCTTTGTTAAAAAATTATTTGTTCGTTACTCAAGACTAAACATATTTGGAGTAACTGTGTGAAAATTCTTATTTTTAAATTAAAAAACCATGTAGACGTGTTATCAGGCCAAGTTCAACCAAAAGATGTCATAATATGCTTCAATTATCTTTTTAAAAAAATCATTTGCTATGTTCAAACTTTTTTTGTATGTTCTACAGCTGCGCATTCCCTACATGTTTTCCCTTCAGGCCACCAGGAATAATAACCTCCACGCATAATTTTAAGATTGTTGCTGTAGAAACACAGAGGAAACGAAATAATGGTCGCCTCGGGGGGGGTGGGGCGGTTTCTAGACATTTCTGTCAGATTTCAATTCTAGGCCCAGCTTTCAAAATACCGTGGGACATGTGGGGGTCATGTGCGGTCGCTTTCTCCACTATCTCAACATTCCCATAGGAACAACCCCCATTCCAGATAAACAGAGCACACGCAGGACATGCTGGCGGAGACATTTCCTCTGAGCAAATTAACATTCCTTATTATCGGCCGAGATATTCAGTCTCTCATGCGCTCTTTTACCTCATTTTTCTCAGCGTTTCTCTTATCGGTGTCCTGAACCTGACACTCAACACTAAAAGCTGTAAAACAGATTTGTATGCGCTCTTACAGCCAGCAGCAGTGCAGTATATATGGGAAAGTGCATGTGTGTTTGGACTGGCTGGGAGTGTGAGAAGGAGGTCCATGGTTGTTACGGGAGATAAATGTGTGTATCACGTTATGCGCGGGTGGATCCAGAGCCTGGAACGTAGCACCAAGCACTATTTGTTCACGCATGAGAAACTGCTAGAGCTATTTCTCAAGTAAGATTTCGTCATTCTTCACTAAGGAATAAAACACTCTGGGTCTTTCTGCTAGAGGAAAATAAGCAACAACAGGGTGGCGTGCGTCCGTGAAGCGGAGTTACTATTACCAGCTCAAAGTTGATTATTTTCCTATAACGGCACATCCCGAAGTGTTTTATGCTTCTTATACCACAGCAATTTGCCATCAATTAAAACATCATACTCATCAACATAAATTTTTTTTTATCAGTTTATAGTTACATTCAATGTTAGTTCCTGTTGTCACTTATGTTACAGCAGCTATAAACAGAGGTTCCCTCACCAGTATCTCTTTTTTCTCTCTCTTCAAGTTAATAAGACAAAAGCGTAAACCCCTCTGCCTGAAAATGTACAGCTTTACGTCTGACTGTTACAAAGAGCTGACACTGGAGACTCCTTCCATAAACATTAAATAAACGTCTCCTTACAGAAAACCTTTTTTTTTTTAAATCTGTTTATGTGGAGCTTCTGCCATACACGTCCCGGTGAATGAGCTGTTACTCAACAGAAACGGTAACGTATTAGAACGAGCGCGTTAATATAAACCTGTGATCTGCAGCTCAACTACTGTCAGAGCTGCCGTTGTAGAAAAATCATCAACACTTCATGACCGATCAGAATGAACAATTCAGCATGATAAACAAAAAAAAATCTAATTAACACAATAAAGCTTTTACACCAGACAAAATCCAACAGCCAAAACATTTGCACTGTAAAACCCACTATCTTCCATATACACATGGCCAAATCCCAAATTTCAAATTCGCTAAACTCTAAACTGTAATGACTCCTTTAAATAAACGATTTGGGAAATTACCATGGACAGTTCAAATTTATACAAGTGGAAATAATATTATCTGGATCATGTTGAGGTTTGCGAGAGGCGAAAATGTCACTAGTGTAAACGCAACCAATAAGCAGCTGTGTTGTTGTCTGGGACGAAATGATAACAACTTGTGCCAACAATCAAAAGATTGTTCCAGATGTCCAAGATGGCCACAATTATAGCGTTACAGAACTCTTTATCTACCCACTGATGTTTTGTTCATGTTTATAGAGTAACTTAATGGAAAAAAATAGCATCATAATTGTGCGTGAAGAGAATATTCAGATGGATTTCTGTTTCATGCGAGAAAACTGAGCAAACCTGGAGGTGGAGCTACTTTGGGAGATTTGCGAGAAACACTTTACCAAAATTCCATTTTGCACGTTTAACCTTTATTTATCTAATTTTCTTCCTATTTTAATCTGTTTTTGTAATGCACTCTGTAAATTCTGTTTTTTTAAGTGCTATATAGTCAAAAATGTATGTACTATTACTAGTAGTAGTGATAATAAGATGGTTGCTGATGGTTTGTGAGCGTTGATGGATGTTGCACAGTGAACCAGCAGGATCAAGTAAATATACAAAAGCAGCCACAGTGAACTGTAATGGACGTGAATGAAACTGCATGACATGGTGCAGTCGCAGCAGCTGGAGAAAGGAGATAAGTGTAAGAGAACCTGAACGTGACCCGAGAGCGTGAGACCGAGCGACCTCAAGCTGGGCAGGAAGACTTCCTGTGTTTCTTCCTGGTTCTGAACCCCTATTTATTTTATTTTGAGACTTCTGGAGTTCACAAAAGAATGCACGCTTCTTTTTTTTTAATCGGCTCCTGAGCCGCTGAAGGCACAGCATCCGCACTGTAAACAGCTCAGGCGCTCATGCTAAATAAGGCGATTACTCTCTGTGTTGTTCCGAGTCCTGTTGCCCTGAGCACAATCCATCTGGGTTTTTTTTTTTTTTTTCCACAGCTACAAAGCTCTTAACACTCAGATACGGATACTGTTTACTGTGCACCCTGTACGCCCTCCAAGTTGTCTCGATCTGTCTGGAAAATTCCTGATCGCACACAGTAGCACAGGTGTCAGCATCTAGCATGAAGGGATAAAAATATATTTTACCACAAAAAAAAACAAAAACAATCCTAGAGTGTGTCAGTAGACGAGAGGACAATAATTTTTCAATTTTTTCCCAAATGTGACTTTAGGAAAACAGCAAAGCAGAAGTCGGGTGTGATGCTTGCAAAACGTAAACTTATAGCTTTAACTGGGACTGTTACTGGAGACTCCTTCCATAAATGTTAAATAAACATCTCATTACAGAAAACTTGACCATATCAACGATTATATACTATTTTTTTTTTGGTTAAGAAATTACAATTATATCCGATTATATATTCTGATCGATTATATTCGGGGTAACTGTGTCAAAAACGTTTTGGACAAACTGTTTTTTATTTGTTTGTTTCAATTAAAAACCAATTTAGATATGAAATATCATCCATCACTCCTTTTACCATTTTGTTTTCTATTGGCTCCCAAGACCAGGTCAAATTTCACCTAGATAGAGTCCACTCAAAGCGAAGAAAAAAAAAATTCTTCCAGAAGCAAATGCACCTCTTTCGTGACTTTCGTGACCTGTCACAGAATCAGCTTTTCCGTCTGGTGAATATTATTTGTAATAGCTAAAGGACAGTTTTTAGGTTCTCCCTGAAACATTAGCACCTCTGCAGCAGAGATGAAGTGCATGGACGGAGCCTGATAATGAGCACATACACGTAGGTCCAAAAATCACTAAAAGCAGGGGTGGGCGATATGACAACGAAATCATATTACGAGTCTCAAAGGCATTTCTGTGATAAACAATATGTATCATGATTATATCACCTTAGACCTTAAGCTTTGTCATTTCAGGAAATCCTTCAGGACACGTGTTAAGCGCTGCACTTGTTTATTTATTCATCTCTCTGAAAAAAAAGGAGAAAATAAGTGAGAATTTTTTTTCTTCTATTAATCTTTCTGACTCTCTATTTCTTTATCACACCAGCTTTATATTTAACAGCTCAAAACAGGAAATGCATCATGGAGATAAGATTGGGAAAGGAACTCATTTTTTAAAAGTCAAATCAGCCACATAGCTGGCCTTGCAGATTGTGATTATCTGGGTGGGGAAGCATTTGACAAACTCGGCTATAAACACATCCATCGCTACGCTCTCATGTTCTTCCATGATCATAAATATATGGGTTATTTTTAATGAAATCTGAAACCCATGGACATCACCAAACGCTGAGTTTCCTCCCTTGAGATGCTTTGCCAGGCCTTTACTGTAGCTGCCTTCAGTTGCTGCTTGTTTGTGGGTCTCTCTGCCTTCAGTTTTGTCTTCAGTAAGTGAAAAGCATGCTCTATTGGGTTGAGGTCATTGGACATGTAAGAACATTTAATTTCTTTTCCTTAAGAAGTTCTTGGGTTATTTTCACGCTATGTTTTGAGTCATTATCCATCTGCACTGTGAAGCACCTTCCTATCAGTATTGCAGCATTTGACTGGATCTGAGCAGAAAGTACAGCTCTATACACTTCAGAATTCCTGCTACTTCTATCAGCAGTCACATCATCAATAAACACCAGTGATCCAGTTTTGGTCTGTATCTACATTCATGAAGGCGTCTCTTGATTGTAAACTTTGACAATGATACGCCTACCTCCTCCAGAGTATTCTTGACTTGGCTAGATGTTATGAAAGGTTTCCTTCAACAAGTTAACCATTCTGCAATCATCCACTTTAGTTGTCTTCCGTGGTCTTCCAGGACTTTTTGTGTTGCTGAGCTCACCAGTGCATTCCTTATTTTTAAGAATGTATCAAATTGTTGATTTGGCCACTCCTAAAGTTTCTGCTGTCTCTCTGATGGGTTTATTTTGTTGTTTTTTTTTCAGCCTAATGATGGCCTCCTTCACTTGCAACACCTCAAAACCTCTTTGGACTGCATATTGAGAGTTCCCATGAACAGCTACCAAATGCAAATTCAACACCTGGAATCAAATCCAGACCTTTTATCTCCTTAATTTCTCATGAAATAACAAGGAAATAGGCCACACCTGGCCATGAAACTTGTTCACTTACTTTTAAGCCTGTGAAAATGGAGGGACTCTGTAAAAAATGGCTGTAATTCCTAAACGGTTAATGCAATATTTCTGTTAAACCCCGTGAATTAAAGCTGAAAGTCTACACCTCAATCACATCTTGATTGCTTCATTTCAAATCCATTGTGGTGGTGTACAGAGGCAAAATTACCAAAATTGTGTCACTGTCCAAATACTTATAGACCTGACTGTATATACACACCACAGCGCTGTGGTATATCACTGAGGCTAAAGATTAAGCACAGACGGTGTAAAGGCATATTGACAGCAAAAAATGAGACAAAAATATCGGTATTGTCAACATTCCCTGATTAATTTCCTAAGCAAAGATTTTGGATGGCTAGAATTGCACTGTAATTACACTTAGCATCACCCACTAACCAAACTTTAAGGTTTGTTCCAGAAAATTCTCACCTGTGAAATGATTATTGCCACAAGAGTGGGATGAAACTTTGAACATCCCGTTGAACAATTATTGCTGATGTTTCTCAGCCAACTTTGCAACTAATGCTAGTCTTAGTAATTTACTAACATATCTGAGGAAAATGTTGATATTTCCGGTGGTTTTGTTGTATTTTCATCGTCACTGTGCACTTACAATGTTGTAATAATGATTTAGTGGCTATGTGCTAGCTACTTTAATCATTAGTTCATCATTGCTGATATTTCTAAGCCCACTTAGCAACCAATGCTAATCTTGTCTTTGTAATTTACTAACATATCTGAGGAAAATTATGATGGTTTTGTCATATATTGTCACTGTGTGCTACAATATCATAAAAATGATTTATAGGCTATATGCTAGCTACTTTAATCATAAACCTTAGTCATCAACTAGCTTATGCTCGGCTTATGCTCAGTTTATGCTTATGCTCAGTGTTGCCTGGCAACAGTTTTCTCATTTAACATTACAAACATATGCCATGAAAGCATACCTACCTGCTAATCTGAAGATTTTTCCAGCTGCTAATTGTAAAGGCAGTTTTGCTAGTTAGTTTACAAAGAGTTCAACCCTGCTTTAAAGAAACAACATCCAGTGTGTTCAACAGGACAAATATTTATTTTGATCTGTAGAAAAGCTAAACCTGTGCTTTTTGTACATTGGTTTGATGTGATGTAGCTATCAGGAACATCACGTCAGGCATTCTTAACCCTCTAATATCACATGTAAAGTCTTTAGTGAGTAGAAGATTTACTCATCCTGCAGATTTTTACCTCAGATTTAGCCTCGTATGTGGGAAGTATGCTTCTTTAGCATACATTAGTTTTGCACAGGAGCTACGAGGCTAATGTAGCTAACAAGTAATTGAATTTTATAGCCTTCAGTTTAACATCATTCCTAAATCACAGCTTCATGTCAACTCGAAAGACACTTGTCCTCAATTATCATGTTCGTATTCTATGTTTCACTCCGGTGTGTGTGTAAATTTTCGTATAAGGAGACACACTAATATAAACCTCGATCGATCAGCTACAAATCGTATTATTGTCGACGAGCTGCTGTGATTTTTATATACAGATTACACTGTCACGTTTAAATCACTTAGTTATTTCAGTTACACACCAATTTAATTAACATAAGAGTGCAAAACCCACTCATTTACTCGTTTAAGTAAAATACGACTAGCTGCTCCATCAGGACAAAAGTAATGGCACCCTATAATGGGAGGAGGAGTTAGTGTGTGTCTATGGTAGCTGATGCGCTGCAGTGGCTGAGCTTTAGATAGTAGATAGTGTAGATTTAGCGCACTCTACACTTAGAAGGCGCTCTTTCACTGATTAGTCGCCATTTTGCCATTTTCTGCTTTCTGTGAGCTTTTGCCTTTTATGGAGTTTTGTAGGCGTGGCTAAATGTAAATCAGCTGTGCTGTGACGCACTTCATACTTTACTGCTGATTGGCATTTATCAAGAAACAGGAGTATGGAAATAAAATGGCAAAACTTTTGTAAATCTGGCCGGAATTATGAGTTTGTTTTGGCCTCGGTAATCCCATTTGCATAAAATAGCAGAATAAGTGAGTGAAGTGACGTGTAGCCGTCTAGTCTATGAACTACGAAACTATGACTATGAAAATCAGAGCCAGTTTAAATTGGAAAGTGATTCGGATTCAAGGTGGAGCTGTGAGTGTTTTTATGTCTGACATTCCCTTGTGTGTGTTTATAGATAACAGTGTATCAGCATCACATCAACAAGTCTGTCTGAGACACTGAGCAACTCCACAAAGCTGATTTACGAGACGCCACAGTGAGACGAAGTGTAGACCGCTCAGTACTAAAGACCATCTAAGCTTAAAAAAACATTACAGTGCATTATCTTTACAAGTGGAATTCAAGTTGTAATAATTTTTCACAGTCACAGCAATTAGAGAGCTTTAAAAAGTCAAACCAAAAATTAAATGCTGAGGGCATGGACTGACACAACATAGCACGATATTCAGCTCACAGTATTCTTATCATGGACATTTCAGGACTTGATTGCTTTTTGGGTAGGCAGCATTTTTTGCATTTGTGCCCCTGTTAAATGGCGGCGTATATTAGGCAATATCATGAGTGCTTTATTCACCTTCACATGTGTAGCTCTGAGAAAAGGCAATCCCTAGAGTTTCATGAAGGATTCAGTGTCATGGTGGGGGAAAAAAAAGTCACACTGATAAATTGATAATATCTTGATTGTGTACTAATTTTTAAAAGTTAACTTAAAAGACTGTCATATTGTATTTACGGAAGACACTAGAATGCTTACATTGAGGATCGTACTTGCTTTATTTGCTTTCTAAATGCATATTTCGGAATAAAGTCTCTCTCCTACTCATATGTGCGCAGTTTATTTTTATAACGTTACCCATGTGAGTGTATTTATTTCGCTGCATACACTTAATAAAAGTACAATAAATGTTACTGATTTTGGTTAGCGTCATCAGGTAACTTATGCTAGTTCCGGCTAGCCAGTATTATATCCCAAGGGGATAAAACATGTGATCACAAAATAACATCACTGTAGTCAAAAAAGGCTGCTATTGTTACCAAACAGACAGAAACAGTTCAACTGCCTTAAAAGTCAACCAGGTTTAAGGTTAGCAAAAACAGGCAGGAATCTAGCTGTAATCAAGCTCGCAAAGAAGCTGGGGGGTGGTGGGGTGGTGGGGGTATTTCTTTGGTGAGGAAAATGTTATTTACTTTTATCATATATTTCAAGTAAAAGGGTTCATTGTTTCATCAGGAAGATTACCACTGCTGCTAGAATGTATAAAAATCAGAAGATCCACTGTAGGAATAAGCCAAATGACACAGCGTTTTTAATATTTTGCTCAAGTTCCTGTTCATTTAAGGTCCTTTTGAACTCGTCATCAGCTCAAGTGAAGCTTTGACCGTTTCACACAGATCTGGATTGATTTATTGAATCTTTAAAGACTTGTCCACGATCCATTTTCTTGCTAAGCTCTTTAACACTTTTTTTCCAGCACCGTTTCAATGCTGAGAAAAAGATTTCTGAAGGCAACAGGTTTAGAACATTAGTGTCTTGGATCTATATTATTTTAAAACCAGAACATCCTGATTTTCTTGTCCAAAAAGCTTTCTGAACTGACATATTTCCAGGGCGGGATATGAGTGCCCTTAAAGTCAGACATGCACAAGAACACAGGGTAGCGGATCAAGAAAACCTCCTCGCAGATTTCAGGGATGGCAATTACCCAGAAGTCATTGCGATCAGATACAGTTATTTATAACTTTATAAACGTATGGGGAAGCAATTATGGACAAATTATAGCAAATGTGTTTTTCCCAAACAGATGCTGTTGTGTAACATTCTAAATTTAGATGTTATTTCCGTTCACAGGACAGCGGAAATGATCCAGCTGTGCATTAGGTGTGACCTAACAGATGTGCACTTCTAAATCATTAGGGGGAATCGATGAGGGCACACCGTGCTTCAATATTCAACCATATTTCTCCATAAACCCGATGCAATTCTGATTAATCTCTGCTGTAGTTGCAGTGTTTAAACACCAGGGGGCAGTGTATGAACACCGTCTACTCATCTGCTATTTCAGACTTGACTGGCCACATATGACATACATGAAGACTACATGGAACCAGGAACCATTTCACAATCCAGATTAATTCATCTGCTGAATAATATTCCCTCAAAGCACCCATGCGTGCAGATATATGCGGGGATAGCGGTTTTCCCAGCATGCTTTGGTGAGGTTCCAGTGTCCTGCAGTCTTACTGCAATGCAGTAAATCCCATCTCAGGGAAATAAATAAATAAATCAATAACGCATGCTCAGCGTTACTGAACTGAACCCGAGAGCCTCAGCCCTGCTGCCCAGAACCTGTGGAGATAAGAACAAGACGCATGCCAAGGCCGAGCTAAAGGCAGGTCAGTTTGGGTGAAAATAATCATGCAGCTCCGCGGTGATGCTCCGCACATCTCAGCCACCTCGCTGCTCCTCGTTGTGCTTGCGGAAGAAAGTCTTCCCGAACTCGTACGTGCTGATCATGATGGCGCACGCTGGAGCCACTTTGATCACCCGCGGCAGGAAACCTGAAACGGAAAGAATGTATGTAAGGAATAAACCACTCCGTGTCGTGCCGTTATAGGAAACTAATGATGTGATGATGCAGAGTTGATTCTTTTCCTATAACCACACATTCTCAAATGTTTTATTCCTCTTATGCCACAGCAATTTTCCAATGATTACAAGTTGTATCTGTTAAAGAACAACAATCGTAATGCTCCTCCATGTAGTTACATTTAAAAGTTATGGAACGTCTGTGAAACAAATTAGTTTCTGTTCTCCCTCATCAGCCTCTCTTTCTTTCTCTCTCTCTTCAAGATAATAAGACAAAAAAAAAAGATGCAGCTTGTCATGTTACCGAGAAACCGCAAAGTGTAAACTCCTCTGTCCTGAAGATGTCGGGAAACTTAAACATGCAGATTTCTGACTGTTACATAAATGTTAAATTACGGAAAACTTCACCATAGCAGCGATTACACATGTTTTTAACCTGTTTATGTGAAGCGTCCTCCATACAAGTCCCTGTGAATGAGCTGTTTCTATAGAAATGATTTGCAGCTGCACTATTGTCAGAACTGCTGTGCTAGAAAATTTATCAACACCTTCTGAGACAATCAGAATCCAGGATCCAACAGAGCTGTAGCTAACTGTGGAAATACTGTATGCAACCTATACACTTTTCAGCAAGTAATTCTAGGATAAGATTTTGGGTGAGATAGACCTCCAATGCTTGTTCCGACTGACTACATTTAGACTAATTAATATGTAAACCACATTTCTAGAATTTACCCGCAAACAGGCCTCGGTAGCCGGTTTCATTCCAGATACTCTTCATTGTGAGCCACGTGGAAGAAGGCTTCTTCAGAGGAGCTGCAAAAACGCACAAAACACGACTTGTTGTCTAATTCCTTCATTCTCGTCTAAATTCAGCTTGGATTGATTCGAATTTTTCCTCGTCATACCTCCGAGAATCTCCATTTCTCCCAACTCGATCTGCCTGCGTGTTTTCACCACGTCGAACGGCAGCGTCGTGATCGCAGCGATCTGCAGGTAACAGGTAGGTTAGGTGCTATACTCTAGATCATGCAGTTACGGTAAAATAATCAACAGTGAGGTGCTGTGATGTCGTTAACGCCACAACAGTTCACAAACAATTACAGTTTTCCGCTGTCCTGAACATAAAGTTACAGCTTCACCCCTGACTGTTACAAAGAGCTGACACTGGAGACTCCTTACATAAATGTCAAATAAACATCTTCTTACAGAAAACTTCAACGATTACACACTTTTTAAAAAAATTAAAAAATCTGTTTATTATTAGTGGAGCATCTGACGTACAAGTCCCTGTGAATGTGCTGTTACTATAGAAACGATAACGCATTTGAATGAGTGCATGAATATAAACCTGCCTACGACATCCTGGAAAATGAATCAAAACCTGAATTGAGAATTAAAGAGTATTGTTGTGCAATAAGTTTTATTAAACGGATGTTTACTGATTCATTAATGGTAAATATGGAGAACACATATTAAGAGACTTTCATTTTTGGATGAAAGTATGTATCAGTGTATAAATAATCAGAACCTCATTTAAGCACTTTGGACCCCAAAGTTGATTCCCTAGAGGACAAAGATTGAGGTTTGATTTGCTCTCTGCATGTTGTACAGTAACTCATTAACACAGCCAGAGACACAGTGAAGCCCTCTGCGTTCAGTAACACTGCCCTGAACCGGTTAGAGAATAAAGCGGATAAGATAAGGTGCAGAGGTGCCAAAACATTCAGCAAATATGAATGAAGTTGCGATATGATTTATTGTTTTTATTATGATTTCAGCCCGTGCATATTTTTTGGTACTCTTTGATACTGATAGTGAAATGATTAACCAAGTGAGTATTAATCAGTGGAGTTTTATGGTTATGACATTATGGCGTTTAAATAATATCTGTAAAAGAAAGTTCGTAAAGCATTATCAGCGAGCGGTCGTTAAAAAGCGTGATCACGAACTGCACCTCGACTCGCGAGCAAAGCGTAGGCGCTGATCGAAGGAAGCGGGTCTCAGTGCTTGCAGAATTGAAGTGCTCTTTCTCACAAATGAGTACAAATGAGACAGTTACTCTGCACTCTCGACACACTACTAGACGCTGCCTGTGTGTGTGTGTGTGTGTGATTTTTACTGACTACGCTCTCTGATACTGCTCTGTATACCCAGCTCGGCCGTTCTCTCACTCTCCGTTAGACACACTGTTTAACTCCATGATGATGTTTTATCAGGTGACTCGTATTGCAGGAAGACACTGTAGTTCCTCCTCTTGATATGTTCATGGAGCACAGTTTGCAGTCTGCTTTGCTTTCTATCAAGAAACGTCAAAAACGTCCCGACTGCGATCATTTCGTGTCATCTGTTCATTAGCATGACATCATACGCTAGAATTATGTCACGTAGTATCACCTGGTTGGTATCAGAGTACTCGTTTTTACGAGTCATGAGCACGGAATTGGAGCGATACCCAGTACTAGAATTGTTAGTATTGTCGTTGTTGTTATTATTATTTATTTTTATACTCACAGCTCCAGAAACGGCTCCTGCAGCGAAGCTGATGGCGAAAGAAGCCTGCGGTGTTCTGTATCTCTCACACAGCGCTGCTTTCATCAGCTCATAGTTAAACCAGTACATGGCTGAAACACACACACACACAGTCAGTACAATCTGTTAAGTTTAGGATGGTGAGGTTTTGTGTGTGTGTGTGTGTGTGTGTGTGTGTGTGTGGACTGACCAGAGAAGGGGACGTCTCTGAGCACAGTGGGTCCCCACCCCCTCCACAGCGAGAGCACTCCGCTCTGAGCCACGGCCGATCTGATACACACTCGCAGCTCACTGTACGACACACGCCGCGACTGCATCTTAGTGCGCACCAACTCCAACGGGGTGATCACTGTGACCGCGCCCACTGCACCACACACACACACACACACACACTCACAGAGGTCAGATAGGCATGTATGTGTATTGACTTGCTGCTCAAAGTGAATCAGAGTCGTGTTATAGAGCTCTTCTCTCTCTGCTGTAAATAATGTGCTCTCTGATAATAAAAGATCAGCTGAATAAAATTTGTATTGGTTAGTGTTTAATCAACACTAAGAGCATGCCTCCTCCGCCAACAAGTCTAGTCCTTCTTGTTACTAATTTGTATAAAATTAAAATATACTTCAAAGGAAGGAAGGAAGCTATTAAAGAAAAACTATTTCAGACATCTGACTGTTTGGTTACAAAGATATTTCCATATAAATCCTTCAAACATTCAACCATTCGTTCTTGAGCTATACGGTACACATATCTCAGACAGACGGACAGATAAATGCAAATAAATGGACTCACGTCTCGCCAGACCCCCGGCGATGACAGATACGTGGTTGCTGTGGTAACCGAGGCCATAACACAGGAAGTCCTTGAGCTGGTCATAGCAGGTGAAGTAGATGACTGTGGTGGGAACCGCCATCACACTACACAACACACACAACACATTCATTTTCTCTAACAGAAGCTCTGTAAGGAGATGTTTAACATTTATGGAAGGAGTCTCCAGTGTCAGCGTTTGTAACAGTCAGATGTAAAGCTGTAACTTTCCCGACATCGTCAGGACGGAAGAGTTTACACTTTGCGGTTTCTCTGTAACATGACAAGCTGTGTGTTTTTTTTTTTTTGTCTTATTAACTTGAAGAGAGAGAAAAGAGAGGCTGGTGAGGGAACGACTGTTTATAGCTGCTATAACGTAAGTGACACCAGGAGCTAACTCGTTTCTCAGACAATCCACAACATTAAAGGTTACTATAAATGGATAAAAAGCATGATGTGATGTTCTTTAATAAACTGTGATGTAAGAGGAATAAAACACTTCAGGATGTGCTGTTCTTGGAAAATAATCAAAGTCAAGTTGCAAACAGTAACTCTGCTTCCTCACACCACCTTGTTGTTGATTACATTCCTCTAACAGCATGACACAGTGTTTTATTCCTTACTGAAATATTCTCAGGTGTTTTCTTCCATCATGACTCACAGTGTAGGAGGAAGGCCACTCCACAGAGAGCGCAGCCCTTCCGAGCGAGTGATTTTCACAAACGCATCCTAAAAAACAAGCAAAAAAGAATTCGCGGGCCTTGAATAAAGAAACGCTTGATTAGAAAGGCAGGCGTGTGTGTGTGTGTGTGTGTGTGTTTTTGCGTACCAGTGTCCCACTGAAGTGAGTGGGTGTTTTGTACCAGGTGCTGCAGGCCGTCGTGTTCTGGCAGACGTAGATGTGGTCCATCAGTCCGTTACAGTAGAGGAAACACTTCCCTGAAATTCAGAATGAAAACATGGCGTGTTAAACCGACAAATCATGTAAACACCAAAGGTCACGCAAAAACACGCATGCTGCGGATTCAAATGTCACTAACGTGACACTTTTCAGCCGTTTCAGTGCAGAGAATTACACAAAACTACAGTGAACTACAGTGAACTCAACGTTGGCATGTGTTCAGTTTGCAGTTTGTACTTTGCACTGCTGAATGAGGGTGTGTGTGTGTGTGTGTGTGTGTGTGTGTGTGTGTGTGTGTGTGTGTGTGTGTCGCTCCCTCTGAGACGATACAATAAGATACACATCTCGATACGTGATAAATGATTGGATGTATAATAGATACAAACAATATGATTAAGAGATTGTGTTTTAAATAATAAGATGCAATACCAAGACTGACAGACTCAGAGACCACGCCTCCTTTATTGGAATTGACACAGAGGCCACGCCTCCTGTATTGGAATTGACAGAGGCCACGCCTCCTTTAATGGAATTGACAGAGGCCACGCCTCCTTTATTGGAATTGACACAGAGGCCACACCTCCTTTATTGGAATTGACACAGAGGCCACACCTCCTTTAATAGATTGACACAGAGGCCACACCTCCTTTATTGGAATTGACACTGAGACTGAAAAGGACAGGCCATGCCATCTTTATTGGGAATGACAGACAAAAAGGCCGTAACTCTTTGACTGACAGGTCCAGAGGCCACACCCTTTTCACTGAGACTGGTAAGCCAAGACATCACGCCTCCTTCACTGAGACTGACAAGCATAGGCCACGCCTCTTTTATTGAAAATGACAAGCGCAGAGGCCACGCCTCCTACACTGGAACTAACAGGCAAAAGGCCATGCCTGCTTTATGGAAATGATAGAGGCCACGCCTCCTTCATTGGGATTGAAAAAATTTTTATCTGTCTGCTTATTTATTTTATGTAATTTTATTTATTTATTTATTTATTTATTTATGAAATTACCTGATTGAAAATCTAAAATTTCCTCTTTTTAACTGACAAATCACTAAAAATATATATATATACAATCAATTTGTATACATTTTGTTTTTTCGGTGTTTATGTTTCTAAAGTACGTTGCTGTATTTCAGTTCTGTATCTGTTCAGTGTCCTCTCGTTTCTCAGGACCAGACCAGTTGCTCAGAAGTCAGGACAGTGACCCAGATGGAGATAAGAGGAGCTATAAATAATCAGCAGACACGGAGCAGCCGTGTTGTGGAGAGAAGCACGCTGCTTATCAGCTAAATCTGTACAAGTTTAAGGTTGAACCCTGAACTGCAGTGTGCTTAGCCTCAGCGTGTTTTCATTTTCTGCTGAATCACGGCCTGAACTAAAAACATTTATCAGGAGTGCAAACATTCCTGGTCTCCGGTTTTTTTTTGGCTTGTTTTCGTTGTCATGATGAATGGAGTTGTTTAGACTTTATTTAAAGTTTGTGTTGCTTTCTGTGAGAACGGTTGAATAAAGGAAATGCATGCAGTTTGCTCAAACATTAATCCTGATGGAGGTGAAGATGAGATGAGACGAGACGAGATGAGACGAAATGAGACGAGACGCTTGTACATTTGTCAGATAAAATGTGTCCATCTTGTGTCTGTGCTTTTAGTGTTGAGTTTTAGTTCATTTGAAGTGTTAATGTTAATGCGAGAGCTAGCGAGCGTAAAGACAGCAGGCGGTGAGTCAGTGCACATTTACTTACACTTTGGGAGACGGGATTTTCTCTTCCACACACGAGAATCCACTGGTAATGCTGAGAGAGAGAGAGAGAGAGAGAGAGAGAGAAACAGAGAGAAACAGAGAGAGGGAGAGAGGAAGAGAGAGAGACCGAAATAAAGAGACAGGGAAATTTAGCAATAGAGACAGAGAGAACGACCGATAGAAATAGAGGGAGAGGGAGAGAAAGTGAGAGAGAAAAACAAACAGAGAGACAGATAAAAAGAGAGAGAGAGATGGGAAAACAGAAATAGAGAGACAGACAGACAGACAGACAGACAGAGAGAGAGAGAGAGAGAGAGAGAGAGAGAGCGCACAGGGGGAAACAGAGACAGAGAGACAAAGAGAAATAAAGAAAGACAGAGAGACAGAAGATAGACAGACAGACAGACAGAGAGACAGAGAGATGAGGCAGAGAGAGACACAGACAGAGAGACATAGACAGAGAGACAGAGAGAGAGAGAGACAGGGACAGACAGAGAGACAGAGACAGAGAGAGACAGACAGACAGAGAGAAAGAGACAGGGACAGACAGAGAGAGAGAGACAGGGACAGACAGAGAGAGAGAGACAGGGACAGACAGAGAGAGAGACAGACAGACAGACAGACAGACAGAGAGAGAGAGAGAGACTTTGTGATGTTACACAGTCATGCCAATAAAGCTCATTTGAATTGAATTGAATTGAGAGACAGAGAGAGACAGACAGACAGACAGACAGAGAGAGAGACAGAGAGAGACAGACAGACAGACAGACAGAGAGAGAGACAGACAGACAGACAGAGAGATGAGGCAGTGTTGTGCTATTAATAGCATAAGCTAAAGCACTAGCGTATGAAAGCAACATGTAGCTGTGTTTATAATTCACAGCTTAAGCTTATGGTTCTATACAGGATCCATATTCTACACTAACGCATCACAGCATCAGAGCAACTTCAGCTTCTTTCACACTGCAAAGATCAAACAACAATCTGTTTCTTTAAAATGTGATGAAATAAACCCCCATGGTGTTGAATCAGATCTGATTCGCTCTCACACTGAAGTGTGTTCAACTCAAATAATCTGACACACACGCCTCACACCCAGAATTCCCGGGATCGTCTCCGGATCCACCGTGACCCTGACCAGGAACAAGCGCTCACGGAAGATTTGTGTTGTGTTTCGCTCTCTTCTCACTGCGCTGTTCACAGACGTTTCACCTCTTTAAGCAAGATACGGACGTTGCCCTGCTGCATTATAACCCTCACACAGAACAAACAGACGAACAAGAGTGCGCACACACACACACACACACACACACACACACGTCAGTACACAAGTGTACCTTTGTAAACTGGAGCCTGCTGGGACTGCAATCTGATCTTCACCACATCTAACGGCGTTACTGAGGACAAAGCACAAAGACATCACTACGGCAACACACTCACATTTACTTCTATACAAAACTAAACACACACACACACACACGGTTATAGAGAACGGAGAGGAGACGTGATGAAAATACCACGTTTTATCTGTGAGAAGCTCTTTTTTTTTTTCCTGTAATGGTGATTTTTTTTTTTTTCTCCTCACCGAAGAGGGCGGTCAGTAACGCTCCGGCACTGGACGCCACCATCTGCTGCACTGGAGTGATGGAGGGAGACGGACCACCTGCAGGACCCTCACCCATCCTGTCCACCTGAGAGAGAGAGAGAGAGAGAGAGAGAGAGAGAGAGAGGGACAGTGTGAATGAGCGAGAAAGAGAGAGACAGTGAAAGAGACAAAGAGAGGGAGTATGTGTATGAGAGAGAAAGAAAGAGAGACAGAGAGAGAGAGAGAAAGACAGACACAAAGAGAGAGTGAGAGAGACAGTGAGAGACAGAGAGAGAGAGTGTGAAAGAGAGACACAGAGAGAGAGAGAGAGACAGAGAAAGATAGACACAAAGAGAGAGATTGAGTGAGCGAGAGAGAAACAGACAGACATAAAGCGAGAGTGAGAGACAGAGAAATAAAAATATAAAGAGTGCAAGAGAGAGAGAGAGAAAGAAAGAGTGAGACAGCAAAAGAGAAACAGAGAGAGAGAGAGAGAGAGAGAGAGAGAGAGAGATGATTCATTAGACAAGAGCATTCTTCACTCTTAAACTCCAGAATTACTGGCGCCCATCAATAAACTGAACAATAATAAATACATATGAAATCACACACACACACACACACACACACACACACACACACACACAGAGTTACAGAGATACAGGACTTTTTCTTTCTCTGGAGACTAACGGCACGTTTTAAAAGCAGTGCCAAACATTTTGCCACACAGAGAAAGTACTGTTCTTATTTCAAGAATGATTTTATTAGAATTTAGTTTCGTCCAATTGAGCGGAAGATTTGCATCACTGTGTGTAATATTTATTTTATACAACGACTTTTAATCAATCTCTTGAAGGGTGCAAATAATTCTGGAGCTGCCCGGAGAGAGTTGCTGGGTTTTGGTTTGTGTAATCGTTGGAGAAGTTTGACTTGACACTTTAAGAGGTTTAAAAATTTAAAAAGCTGGGTTTTGACTGCGTGGAAAAGAAATAGGCCCCGCCCCCAAGGCAAGTGACATCACCGCTTCTGTAAAACGCTACTACCAGAAACTATGAAATGATCAATGTGAGATATAACTCAATTTAAAACGAAAAAAAAGTCCTTGTCTTCATGTGTGAGTTAGTCCTCTAGTGAAAAGTCTCACATCTTCATAAAGAAACAAAAAAAAAAAGAAAAAAAAAAAAGAGATAAAACAGAGCGCTTTCTGTCCTGAGGTATTATTGATGTGATGAGGGAACACCCTGGACACTGATAGGTTATCTGCAGAACACACTGTGTGTCCACCCTCCTCCACCCAACACACACACACACACACACACACACACAACACCACACACACACCAACACACCAACACACACGTTCCCTAACAGGACCTTACACATTCTGCACATTAGTCCAGGTCAATACAGCACTTTTTTTTGTGCTTAAACAGTGACTTTCTTTAATCCTGTGAAAAAATATTGAGCTGCTTCACATTAAAGAGTCTGAAAACGTTCACCAAAGCAACATGCAGTCGGATTCTCAAACACTTTAGCTCCAAATGTTCTTAAACGTTGACCTGGAGTTGAGGCTTAGTGTCCGAACGAATGTTTACACTCCTAAGCAATTCAGTACTACTACTGCTACTGCTACTACGACTACGACTAAGAATAAGAATAAGAAGAATTTATACTCAGAGTGCTTTAGAGTTACAGCTGATAAAAAAAATAAAGACAAACAAAAAGAAGAAAATAATTAAAAAATTCAAAAAATAAAAGATATTTAAGTAGGTATAACACAAGAAAGCATAATAATGCAAACGAATTAAGGCAACAAAGTGCAAGTAAAAACATGGGTAAAGACAATAAATAATTTTTAAAAATATATATATATTTTTTAAAACATACATTTCCTCATTTTTATAAACTTAGTAATGTTTTTCAATGTATTTAATATTTAAAATAATTTACATTTTATGACATTTTAATTAGGGGAACCTCAGATCTTTGGTGAATAAAAAAAAAAGTAATATTATACTGAACGAATGTGAGTAAATTCAGTATGTTTGCTAATCCAGGTGAGTAAATTCAGTGTTTTAGCTAATCCAGGTGTGATAATTCAGTATGTTTGCTAATCCGGGTGAGTAAATTCAGTATGTTTTAGCTAATCCATGTGTGTTGATTCAGTATGTTTGCTAATCAAAGAGGAGTAAATTCAGTATGTTTGCGAAACCAGGTGTGATAATTCAGTATGTTTGCTAATCCGGGTGAGTTAATTCAGTGTTTTAGCTAATCCATGTGTGTTGATTCAGTATGTTTGCTAATCCGGGTGAGTAAATTCAGTATGTTTGCTAATCCAGGTGAGTAAATTCAGTGTTTTAGCTAATCCAGGTGTGATAATTCAGTATGTTTGCTAATCCGGGTGAGTAAATTCAGTATGTTTTAGCTAATCCGGGTGAGTTAATTCAGTATGTTTGCTAATCCAGAGGAGTAAATTCAGTATGTTTGCGAAACCAGGTGTGATAATTCAGTATGTTTGCTAATCCGGGTGAGTTAATTCAGTGTTTTAGCTAATCCATGTGTGTTGATTCAGTATGTTTGCTAATCCGAGTGAGTTGATTCAGTATGTTTGCTAATCCAGAGGAGTAAACACAGTATATTAATTTAACCAGGTGACGTATTTCACTACATTAGCTAGCCTGTGTGTGTTAATGTATTGCTTTAGGCACCCCGGCCGTGTTATTTGGTGATATTTTATCATTTAGGTGTATAAGTCACCGTTTTAGCTGAATTGTGTGTTATTTGTATATTTTAGCCCAGGTGTGTGTATTAATTCAGCATTTCAGCAAACACAGGTGTAATAATTCATGAGTTTAGCTAGACTAGGTGCTAAACAAGCCGTGTAGTGTTACAGCAGCAACCTGCACATCACACCAACACTGCAACTGCACCAGAAAGTCTGGATACATGAATGTAATGAGATTATGAAATAAATGTAATGAGATTATTATATAAATGTAATGAGATTATTAGATGAATGTAATGAGATTATTAGATGAATGTAATGAGATTATGAAATAAATGTAATGAGATTATTAAATAAATGTAATAAGATTATTATATAAATGTAATGAGATTATTAGATGAATGTAATGAGATTATGAAATAAATGTAATGAGATTATTGAATAAATGTAATGAGATTATTATATAAATGTAATGAGATTATTAGATGAATGTAATGAGATTATTGAATAAATGTAATGAGATTATTAGATGAATGTAATGAGATTATTATATAAATGTAGTGAGATTATTAGATGTAATGAGAATATTAAATAATATACTGGGTTGTATTCAGTAACACTCCGACACTGACCTTTCAGAGCCTCAGCAGATGATCATGGCGTTAATCCTCTCTCACATGGAGCTTTCTCAGGGTTCAGATCCTTCTGCCTCTCCAGCTTTAAAAAGAAACCGGCGGTTGTTTCAGTCCTTCCATTTCACACCGTTTATCCCTGTGTTTATCCCTGTGTTTATCTGCCAGATCCTCGGAAGTACACAGTGTACTCACACTGCAGCAGCCTCACTGCGCCCCCTGCAGGCCGGAGCCGGAAGCGGAAGCGGAAGCCACGGCTGCTGACTGCGACATCCAGAGCTCATTAGCATTAAGTAAGGAATCACACCCGCCGTGTCGTGCTGTAAGAGGAAATGAATCAACCACGGGATGACACGAGGAAGCAGAGTTAACTCTTCTACCCTGAGGTTCATTATTTTCCTATAACAGCAAAGCTGAAGTGTTTTGTTCCTCTTATACCACAGCAATTTGCTAACTATTCAAGGTTAGCTGTTAATAATAACTTATATTTAAGGTATCTGTATTTAATCATCAGCAATAATGTGGGAAATAACTTAACAGCGTAAAGATTCACTTGCATTTAGATTGAAAATTTAGCATTTAGACTGTGTCTTAAACTCAATTCAATTCAATTCAATTTTATTTGTGATAACAATGGACATTGTCACAAAGCAGCTTTACAGAAATAAATGGATTCACAAAAAATATATTGTAAATATTGGAATTTATCACTGTGAATTTATCCCTAATGCAAGCCGGTGGCGAGGAAAAACTCCCTGAGATGATATGAGGAAGAAACCTTGAGAGGAACCAGGCTCAAAAGGGAACCCATCCTCATCTGGGTGACACGGATAGTGCGATTATAAATAAATCCCTTCTGTTATTGTGTACTATCTGGACAAATAGTGCAATTGTGCAACCAGTAAATTCATCACAGTTTTCGCAAGAAGTCCGGTTGGTTAAAATCTATCCACCGTCCACTGATGGAGTCCTGAGTACGAAGCTGCTCGTGGCAATCGCAGTCCCAAGCCATTACAGTGCAGCTCCCCATATGTGATCCCCAAACCATCTCCACAGCCCCCAGGTGGCACCATCCCCAGCAAACCAAACGGTTCTTCAGGCCGTCCCCCAGCAGCAGCGAACGAACTCAACATACTCATCGAACTTAAACCATACCTTGTTCATGATATCTGAGATATTTTCATATGATTTTGGAATGTAGCAGTGACGTGTCGTTCACAAACGAGTCCGTCTGATTTTCTCTGCACAGGGTCACGGGGAGCCTGCAGCTTATCGCAGGGAACTCAGTGCACGAGACAGGGGACACCCTGGCTGGGGTGGCAACCCAGCGCAGGGCACAATCACACACAATTTAGAGATGCCTTTCAGCCTTTAACATGTCTTTGGACTGGGGGAAGAAAGCAGAGTACCTGGAGGAAACACCCGAAACACAGGGAGCAACAACAAGCAAACTCCAGACGCAGAGGGCAGAGGCGCGATTCGAACCCCCAGCCCTGGAGGTGCGAGGCAGCAGGGCTAACCGCTAACCACTAACCACTAAGCCAGTGTCTTTACATGAACACTGTGAGCCATGCTGTTACTCTTGCTGTGCAAAGTTCCTTAACAGAAACATCCATGCAGGAACGCTCACTGTACAGTATCTGCCAGCCTCGCGCATTTAACAACTTTACAATAGATTTTATAGAATGTGATTCAAATTATCGTTATTCTGTTAGTTAGAAGGTGGAGTAAGATTTTGCTGAACGGCATCAATCATAGTTAAGCAAAGCAGAACCATCACTGGTCATAACTTTATCCGGTTTACGGGGAAAAAACGGCAATGAGTCGTCTGGGAGCTGAAAGAGTCGGCTCTTACTGGTGAGCCGAGTCGAATGATCTGGCTCACTATAATATACTCATCAAATCCCACAATGCACTGCAGTCTGTCAGACCAAATGATGCTGTGTCTAATGTGTGCCATTCACACACACAGGAAGAGCACACAACACAATCCCGTTTCACTCCTCACGGCTCCTCATGAGATTCGGGATTCTGATTGGTCAGAACATGTAGATTCATTTTCTATAACACAAATCACAGGTTCATATTAATGCGCTCAATATCGTTTCTATAGTAACAGGAAAAAAAACGCTTATGGAAGGAGTCTCCAGTGTCAGTGTAAAAAGCTGTAACTGAAGATCTGCCATCTTCAGGACAGAGGAGCTCACGCTTTGCAGTTTCTTTGCTGTTATGAGAGGAATAAAACCGTTGTGGACATGTGTTTATAGGAAAATAATCAACTACCGTGCTTGTAGTATATATATATATATATATACACACATAACAGCACATCGACTGTTTTATTCATTAGGTAACAAAGTGCAAGCTTATGTTTTATTTCAGATTCCTTGTTGCATGTTTGAGAAAATCAAGCAGGCTTATGAATAGTTCTTCACGCCTTCCTCCAACACCGGCACCGCAAACTCGTGTATCTAACGTCTTTAATGCAAGACATGACCATCGATATCCAGACGATGCTCTACAACTCAAAAAACAATCAACAACGAAACTCCAGACTTACAGATTTCACACCGTAGCACGGATAATGGGGGGGGAAAAATTCTACGTTTCTAAAATGCTCACTTGATCATGTGATCTTCATTCCAAGATGGCAGAGCCTACTGCGAGTTCTGCACTAGGGAATTAAATTTCATGTTTCACTTCATATACAGTGGCATATAAGCAACACTGGGATTGTGGGGGGGGGTATTTTATTCTTTTTATTCTTTAAAATGTCTAAAGAATACGTCCAGGGGTTCTCAACCTTTCCGCACCCATTAAGCTGTAAATAAATAAAAAGTCCACGCACCCACTCGGCTCATTTATTTTATGAACTAAATTTCAGTTATTACAGTACAATAATAATATTCTGGCTATTTATTGGAGCTTTTTATTCCTGGACTTTCCATCAAAACCACAGTTCCAAGGTGACGGATATTTTTTGGGTTTGGATAAAGCCCATTTAATTCAAGTGACCAGTTTTAAAAAGAAAAGAAAAATAAATAAATAAAAATGATAGACTCCTGATTTTGAGAACCACACCTCTAAGATGAAAAATGAAATCGGTAGATGACATTAAAATCAGTGTGATGGTTAATATTCGATTAATAATTGTGGCCAAAACACAACAACTAGCCATGTTAGCGTGGACTGTAGCAGAAGAGGCGGAGCCATCGGAGGCTATTGAAGAAGAGGTTGTTCCTGTGGAGGCTTTTCTGTTCTGAAATTTCGACATGGTGTACTACACATGATCTATCGTTTCCGTTTAGTCTAAAGATTCAGCATTTAATTATATGACTCATATAAACTGATAACTACATACTACAGCGTATGGTTTAATAATACAGTGTACAACGAGAATGACTTAGAATGACTGGACTTCCTGATTCTCTCTGAATCGTAAATAAAAAAATAAAAATAAAAAAAAAAAACCCACAAGCACCAGCACAAAAGACAAAATGAACAACAGAGGGATTTTTACAGCTTTATTAGAGAAACCATTGAATGCCTAGAATCGGAGCTTCTGGAAGAACCATTTGTTCTTGCCGGTCTTGTATCTGTAAATAAATAGATAAATAAAAACAGACATCAGTCACTGCAGTGAGTCTACAGGGCACACGGTATTATACGGCAGGACCAGAGATTAAACACACACCTCTCCTCAAACTTGACCTTGGCCTCCCTCCTGGCTTTGCGTTTCAGAGCGGGATCCCTGAACACGTCCTTGTTGACGACGGTTTTGTCCAGAGGAATGTCAACTGAGTACCTAGGAAGAGTCCAGAAATCAGATTTGAGCTTTTTTTTTTAAAGAAAGCAGATGAACAGAAATATATATATATATATATATATATATATATATATATATATATATATATATATATATAGTGGCTATGAATAAAGCTGTATATACACGAATATGCAGATTAATTAGCAGTGATTCAATACATACGCTTCAGCTCACTACTGAATCGATTCAGCAGTCATGTGACTCGTTTCAGGTTCAAATCAACAGGATTCAGTTTCGTTACATTTACATTACAAGCTTCTTCAAATGGTTCAAATTATTTCGCCCAAGTGACCGTGTAAGTGATCTGCAGGTCCTTCATGTGAACGCACCTCTACTCTGAAACTCCAACATCCATTTTATGGCGATAAAACCCACTTGACTTGATCTGAGCGATCTCTCTCTCTCTCTCTCTGTGTCTCGTCACACAGCAACTTATCAGATACGAATCTGATCTGAGACAACATACAAAAATGGCTCTGGTCTGATCTGTAAAGATCAGATTTCTGCGTCCACGTTGTCCAGACCCGTGTCGCGTTAGGGTCCTGGTAACGTGAACGCGTTACCCTGCAAACGTGTCCTATTTCTGACTAAGGAACTACAAGGTACGTTTTGCCAGTTTATGTATTTTGTCGAATTTCTCTTTAAATCTTTATATTTTTCATACAGGCTTCATTAAAAAATGTCATTTCGTCTAGGCTTCCTGTTGAGCTTCCGTCTAATCGCGTGCATCGAGTTAACAGCGGTTTCTGATGTCACTTTCCTTTCAAATTCGAGCCACATCTAGGTCTGTAAACTGACGCAGCCGTATTGCAGACCGCTGGAGCGATTTTCAGTTTCAAGTAGGTTTTCTTTACATCTCTAATATTAAATGTATCTTACCTACAGAATTATATCTAACACCAAACTATCTAAAAGCGTTTAAACAAAATCTGCCAATCTTCAGCATTTTATTTATTTATTTATTTTTGGATATTCCTGCTCCAAACACACCTGAGCAATCTGACAGGCTAACTAACGAACAGGATCCGTCGTGTTCGGGGAAGAAAATCTTCTGTGGTATGAGAATACAGTGTGTAACGGGAATGAATAAAGTTAGAGACACTGAACTACAGCACAACTGGACTGAGCCGGGTTCACAGTGTTATTTCAGCGCTCTTAAGATCTTCACTCATCACACGGTACGAGACCTCGTTAACGTCCTGCCCGAGTTCTAGCGCGGACTGCGCGTGTTCTCCGTGCTAACGATTGACCTGCGATTAAAGAAAGCGTCTCTGTTCTGCTTACATCAACCGATCGGCGTGATCGGGAAATCAGCTCGTGTAGAAACAAGGCTCTCTCTCTCTCTCTCTCTCTCACACACACACACACACACACACACACACACACACACACACACACACACAGTGAGCCTGAGTTTCTCCGTCGCCGTTACTGTATTTGCATCTGCCCCGTGACTTTGGCGTCATCCTGCTGATGGATTTTAGACGAGTGTCGTCGTCGCAGCGCTCGCACTCACATTTTAATCAAACAACAGAACTTTTGTTGCAACGGCACTAAACCCGGTCACATCATGCATTCCAAGTCCACCGATCTCGATTCACCGTTTGTCCGTGACGGCAAAAGCGGGCTGGAAATCGTACCGTGTAAATCTGACTTTGCTTTAAGACACAAACATGCATTCTGAAAACGAGCACGCGTAACCGATGCTCCTACTGGGCAGGATATGGGGTGTAATATTCCATCATCCTATTGATCCTATTGGGATAAAGGGGCGGGGGATAAAGGGGCGTGGCCAGATATAAGTATCATGCCTCAATACCAGAAGCAGCAGCAATCACTAGCATTAATGCTCAGTCGGGCTTCTTTTTTTATTTGAATCCACTCAGAACAGAAGTTGGAACATTATTAGCTGTAACTAAGTTCACTATAAAAATTTAAATAAAACTTAGAGCTGCACAATATATCAAAATATCACAAATGTAAATATCACAATATGCATATGGCAAGGGTTTGCAATAACTGAATGACTAATACGTCAAGGTTTAGGGCGACGCAGACAGCAGAGAATGAAACGTAAGTTGGTCATGTCATTTTCAGCTTTTAAATATAGAAATATATATGAATAATTTAAATAGATTATAGAATATCGCATTGTTTAACGAGTTACCGCATACCGCGTTTTTCTTCGATATCACGCAGCCCTAATAAACCTACAGGAACTACACGTGCTCTGTGCTGAACCGCTGCGGAGACGTGAAGTCGCCCTGTTAAACGCCGCTATCGTTTTCTTCATTTAAACCCCGTTAGGTTTCGTTACCGGGAAGCTGAGACGCATCGGCGTTAGGGGTTTAGGACATTAAACAGGTGAAAAGAAAAGAGAAGAAAATGTATTACGAGATACAACTCAATTTTTTTTTAAATCTTAAAGCTGCACGCTTTCCGGCTCGATAGCCGTCACAATCAATCTTCCGTAACCTAACTCCAGCCTCCGATTATATTCACCATCCTTTCTAGACAACGTTTAATATTAATATTCACGATCCTCATTTTCTTTTGGCTCACAAGTTCACCTGGATAAATTCGGCACAGAGGATTAAGCACAATCCCATTCCCTCATTCCTGAGGAGAGGAAATCGACAGGAGAGCTGTACTCACGCGTAACCGCTATTTTATCATTTTATAAAACGGTAACGATGGCGATACAGCGGGCGTCGCTGACGGCGGAATCGTAATCACACTGCAGGCGTACAGTGAAGCATGGCGTAAAATTAATTCTGTATTAATTCTGTGTCTGAGACCACAACAAATAATGAACAAACCATTTCATCGTCCTCAAACACGTTACACGAGCCGCGGGCTCCATTTCAGCGCACAGCTGCTCGTCACACTTTCGTTTCATCGTCCTGCTCAACCTTCTGCGCATCTTAAGCTGGCTGTAAACGTTAGAACGAGCTCGAACACAGCTCCTGACTCCTAAACGCCGCCTGTCTGCGATTGGTCCACACATCACACGGTTCTGCATCACGGCGCCAATCATCTGCTCGGCAACCTGACTGTGGACAGAAGTGTCTCTCAGATGTGTCTCTCTCTCTCTGCGATGTATTTCTACCTGTTAAGTTTCACAGCGTCGCTTTACGAAGCAGCTCCTTCACAACCCCATACGCCGATGACTAATCGTGCTAAATTATTGCATACTGTAACAATTACAAGTAACGTGACATAATACATTTTAAAGAAGCGATGTTACAAATACAAAGCTTCCTACGCATAAAGTTTAAATATAGTCCAAGACCCGGCGACGTCACGTTATTATTATTAGGATCTGATCACACGGTGCCACCATACGAGTCTCCGTCAATAGAAATGGTTTGTTACTATAGAAACGTACAAGATACTGCTGCCGTATCCGAAAGCCGGGTCTCAGAGCAAAAATAAATAAATAATAATAAAAATACCAGTGTCCTATTTCACAACATATCAGCGACACGCCAGTGCGCTTTCCATCAGAGGCGAAGACGTCTGAACTCTGCTATCATCTACACGTGAGCTGAGAAACAGGGTGTAAACATCTTCTGTGAGGTTCTCGGGTCAACCGGAACCAAACACGGATAAACGCTAAGAACAGGGAAGTGATGGAAACGGACCGAAACACATCGTTTGGATTTGTTGCATCCCCCTTCCAGCGACGTGACATTACAGCGCATTTAAATCTCTCAAAACTTATTTCTTTAGAATTGCTTTTACTCGGCGAATTTATTTGCTTTTATTTTACGATCACTACTATTGTCATTTTGAACTGTATTTGTTTTATGCTGTGCATTTTCTTTTCCTATGTAAAGTGCATTGAGAGGCCTTTTTAAAGACTCTACATAAAATAAAATTATTATTATTATTATTACTACTACTACTACTGTAATAAAGCCAGTTACTGCTGTTACGTGGAACTTGGATAGACGGATTTTATGTCGCATTTGTGTCACAAACTCAAAACCTTCTGTATTTAGCCGTGACGGAAAGCGAGGACGCGGTCAGCTCGTATTTGAAGCGGGAAAACCGAGTCCACGGGCGGAAACATCAACGTGACATCAAGGAGCAGAGAAAAAAATGCGGCGGGGTTTACAGGATGTGTCGCGTGTTAATACTGGAAAGTTGAAAACACCAACGCAAACGCAATCACTCCAGATTTCAGCGGGTTCATCTACCCGTAGCGCTCAGCGGGTTCATCTACCCGTAGCGCTCAGCGGGTTCATCTACCCGTAGCGCTCAGCGGGTTCATCTACCCGTAGCGCTCAGCGGGTTCATCTACCCGTAGCGCTCAGCGGGTTCATCTACCCGTAGCGCTCAGCGGGTTCATCTACCCGTAGCGCTGCACTCTGACGCTCTGCCGCGCTGTTCGAGATCAGTGAGACTCTAAAGCTCCAGCCGCAGCGTTTCGGCTCGTTTCTGATCGCAGCTCGTGAGCACCGCCCACGTCGTATCTGCTCAGCAGCGCTCCCTTTCCGTCACTCGCTGTCTGTTTCTACTGCGGGTGGAGATGATAAACAGATGCACATCTTCACGGCTTCACGTACCTGGTTGGCATCAGGTGGTTGTAGTTGAACACCTTAACGAAGGCCTTAATCTTGGACCTCTTGGCCACCTTCTTCTTGCCCATGGTGGCGGTGACTTTGCGGGGGTAACGGTCGATACCCGAGACCAGGGCGTGGCTGTAAGGGCGGTCAGCGGTGCCGTCGTCGATATTCTTTTAAAAAAAATAAAAAAAATAAATCACAAAAAAAAGGTAAGAAACCTCAGTGAGCTGTAGAAATATCGTGATTATAATTAAATTACGTTACAAAAATCACTGATTCACCGTCAACACCGGCGCTCTGTAACTACAGTTATCCGTGATTAGATTTATTTCATGATTAGACTTAAGACACTTAGACAGCATCAGATTCTTCCAATTCCAATGATCACGCCACGTTGTAAACGAGTACAACAGTGTGAGTAAGTAAATAATAGAACTCCGTGCTGCGACGTTAAAGAGAAAATAAACAGCTCGGTGTGATGAAGCGGAATTACTGCTGCCACCCCGAACTGCTTTATTCCTCTTACACCACAGCGATTTTACCAACAATTACAGTTTTTCATTTATTAAACACCACGTCATGCTTTTTTTTTTTATCCGACTATAGTTACGGGACAGCAGCTATAAACAGCGGCTCTCTGACCAGCATCTTGTCTTCTTTCTTCAAGTTTAAGACTTGTATTAAAAAAAAAATAATAATAAAAAAGTTTTTCAAAAAAGCTCGTCATGGTGCTGAAAAACCATAAAGCGTAAACTCCTATCATGAAAATGTCTAAGATCTTAGTTACAGATTCACCTCTGACACTGGAGACTCCTTCATTAAACGCTAAATAAACGTCTCCTTATTTCAAGAAAACGTCACCATATCAACAATTTTTAATCCGTTTTAAGTGAATGAGCTGTTGCTATAGCAACACTAACATACCAGAGCGAGCGCAAGAACATAAACCTGTGATCTGCGACTGCGATACTGTCAGAGAAGACGAACGAACACCTTCTGACAGACTTTACATCACTGTGGCGGATAAAATAAAAATAATAAAAATAGTGATGAATACCTTGACGATGACGGCTTTGCGTCCGGCGTAACGTCCAGCCAGGACCATCACCACCTTCCCAGGTTTCATGAATTTGCCCATGTCTGAAAATCAACCAAACAACCAACCTTAAAGATGAATGAAATGCAGAAGAAAGAAGAATCATCTTCATTAATGAGGCTTAAAGGGGCTTCCTGCATGATGTTATTACGTCATAACTTCTGAATTTGCATGTGAATATACAGCTATAAGCAGGTTGTTTCTCATGCATGCTCCTTTACTCCTGCTCCAACACACCTGGCTCCTTATTAACAAACCACTCACGACTTTAAACCACCTAAAAACACTGAATATTCAACACGCACGAGCGTTGAAGCGGCGGGATGAACCTCACGCGCCATAGAAACCTTAGCTAACGTGCTAACCAACTCGAGCTAGCTGAGACAACACTACACACGTGTCCTGCATGGGATAAAATAATAGGCATTTTACTATTTTAACATCTAACAGTTTGTTTTTAAGCGAATAAATCATTTAAATATAATACAGCATGACTGAAAGGCGAACCAGCCGCCATGTTTATCTCCAACTCTTGAGAAGCGCGAGACGCATCAGTTACTTATACCTACTTTTTTTTGTTATAAAAGCAACTAATTTACACAAATAAACATCCAGATCTCAAGTTTAACATCTTTACTAAGAAACTAATACATAAAAATGGGCAAAAGTGTTCATTTATACGTTGATGGAAAGGGATTATGAAATGGTGTAACACTTACTGATGGCTTTCAGTGGCCGACGATAACAGGAAAGGAAGTAGGCAGAGCGCGCGTGACCCTTGACACCAGAGAGAAGTGACGTATTTCCGCTTAGATACACCCCCCCCCCCAATCGTGCTAATGGAGTAGCGCCATCTGCTGGCAGACAATTCGCTTTAAAAAACGCACTTTAAATATATATATTTTAGTACCGTCTAATCTGGAATTTCCCCCACAATTTCTTATAAATGTTGTCTGCTTTTATTTAAAGAAAAAATACGTTGTAATAATTTTACTGTTAACTTGTAGTACCAATTTTTGGTCTAAAAACTACACATCCCATAAAACCTAGCTAGCGATAGCATGTAGCTAATCTTTGCTAAATAAAAGGTTAGCTCGTCTGTGGCAGCCATGATATTTCATAATAGTATTATCTATATGATTAAGATTATGATTTACAGGATTACAGTCAAAGTTTGTGTCGCTTAAACAGCTGAAAGCGTTGTGTTTATCTTGCTAACTAGCCGATTAGCTAGCTAGAAGCTGTTAAACTAAAATGCCCGGATGAGACCTCAGTATGTGATTGGACCAGAGGTCGCTCTTCCGCTTTCATGTCCATTTTTTAAAAATAAAATTTTATATTTCATATTATAACATTGCTGTTATTCAGATTTGCTTGTAAATATGAATTTTCACTTTAAAATAAAAAAAATTATTTGAAAAAAAAAATAGCGACTATGTACTTAAAACAGTAAAGAAAAAAATTTAAATGAATATGTTTAATTCGGACATTTGACTGCATTTTTAATTTTATTATATTTATATAAGAAAAATATAAGAAATAATAATAGTGTTCTACTGGAAATTTTATATATTTATAAATATATAAAAATATATAATATATATATAAATATTTCTTAAAAATATCTTAACACTTGGTATTTTCTTTTAATCTATTCCCAAGGCACAAAATGAATAGAAATAAAATAAAATAAAACTTGATAAAACTGGTAATGATTTTTAAAAAAATCCTAGCATGCAGGTTATCAAATTGCTCTGAAGTATTTAATTTGAAAAATATTTTTTAAAAAAAGATAATGAGATTAGGGTTAAATTAAAAAAACAAACAAACAAAAAAAACAAACAAAAAAAAAACACAGACAGACAAAACTTGAAGTTCCCATCAGCCCCTTCATGATTTTTTTTTATTAATACAGCAACTGAATCAACCTGAATCAAATATAATTTCAATACACAATTCTTTTATCACACACACACACACACACACACACACACACACACACACACACACACACACCAAAAACAAAGAGAAAAAACAAAAACAAAAACAAAAAAAATCTAATAAGAGTGACACTAAAGGAAATGGGAACTAAAGATAAATTACGTTTTGGAAATAATTTCGAAAGCAGCACTGGCACATAAACCCAAACTAACATTTTTGACACTAATAAAAATGGCAAGTGAAAAAAAAAAAAAAAAAAAAAAAAAAAAAAAAAAAAAAAAAAAAAAAAAAAAAAAAAAAAAAAAAAAAAAAAAAAAAAAAAAAAAAAAAAAAAAAAAAA
>CM040987.1:1787380-1795699 GCA_022985145.1 Pangasius djambal | reverse complement strand
GATCAGACCACGTCAGACACGTCAGATCACATCACTTCAGATCAGATCAACCTGCTGTAAAAGAAGTTTAGTAGCAGCAAATAATCAGGTCTCTCTCTCACACACAGACACACAGACACACACACACAGAGACACACAGACACACACACACACACACACACACACACACACACACACACACACACACACACACACACCTCACTTCAAGGAGTTGAAAGAAATTTCCAGGATCACTTTAGCAAATCGTAAAACTTTACTGTCCCTCAGACTTCATTTCAGCAAACAGGATCAAAGCAACGTTAAAGGTGCGGTCTGCGATTTTCTAAAAGTGTTTCTACGCCTGTAACAGCCCTCTCATTTCTCAGATCCCTTAAAATACACTCATCTGTAACTTTGCAGCAGGCTTCTGCTTCAGACTCGTCACTTGCTAGTGTGAACCTAGAACTACCCAAATGTACGTCTGCATACATCACGTAACACGCAGCGTGTACGAACTGACTAGCAAGCAGGCGGTTCGCTAGCCACAGAATAAATGACAGCAGCACAAACCGCAGCTGTTACGGAAGATTAAAAAGCGGAGCACGTGATGTTTACAGGACGGTTACGTGCTTGGACCCACCGCTCTATTGCACACAGAATGAAATGTATCTGTGTAATATTAAAGGCACTCCTGATACTCACTGAAACCTTTTTATGAAATGATTGAAGGTTATGTAATTTTTGTAATCATAAAGGAGGAATCTTTTTACTGGAGCGTTAGTGAAATCAGTGGACCACAAATATACACCCAGGCCCAAAAAGAACCAGTTTACCGCTTTTGCCACAACATCCTTTTTTTAAAAATAAAGTGAACTGGATATTTAGTGTCATATAAGGATTTAGCTAAAAAGATTTAAAGGAGCAGTTTGTAATATTTACAGCCCTCTGCTAAGCATTTTACTCAAAACAGACTCCGCCCCCTCAGCTGAAACTGCAGTATGCATCGTGGGTCACCTTTTAAGGAAAAAAGTGCTGAGCCGGTCTGTTTCCGACTGGGGGGGGGCGGAGCTTGTTTCCAGGCCGGAAGATTTTCACCCTGAGCCCGAAATGAAGAAACGAGTGAGATAAATACCCTGTGCGTGGACACTTCAAATGTGTCTTTAAAATGATGTGATTGTTTCCAGGTCTCGAAACACTTCTAGACATTACGAACTGCACCTTTAATTTCTTTTTTAGACGATTAAAAGTACATTTTGGATGCTGATGAAATAAAGACGGTTCTTGGTTTTAAGGTCAGACATTTGGTCTCGGCTCTCTTCCCTTCCTCTTTGAAATAAGACCGACTCAGAACGCGTCCTGGATGTTTTTGAGCTGTCGCACTGCCAGATCGACGGGCAGATCGAATTTCAGGTGGCTGAGGCGTCCCAGAATCCTTAGCGCCCCCTCAAAGCCGGTCTGCGCCATGTAGCTCCAGGGCTGGTAGTGAGCGTGGATCAGAGTTCCCGCCTTGCACAGCAGGTTGACCCAGGACACCAGCCTCTGCTCGTTCAGCGCCATACACACCAGCGCCTTGAACTCGGAGTCTGCGCTGCGTTTGTAGCGGCCGTGCTCCCTCAGGACGCTGTGCACGGCCCACAGGAGCGAGTTTTTCGGCGTCACGACCATCGAGGTTCCTCCTATAGGCAGGCTGAAGGACTGCGACAGCTGGCGAGCGGGCGATTCGGCGAAAGCCGGGCCGTTTTTCGAACGATAATACTTAACGAAGAGCTCCCAGGGGTGCAGCGAGTCCTGCTGCGAGGATCCGGAGAACGGCAGGAGGCAGGAAATAGGCGCCAGGACCAGGCTCATGCCCTCAGAGGGCGCGTAAAGGCCGTGTGCGAGAAGGTCGCGCAACGCCAGGGACAGATCTTTCCTCACAGCGACTATGAGCTCGTGTCGAGGTCCTGAAGGGGCAGCTGGGGGCGTCGCTGAGGACGTGTAGCTCACCACGGGCTCGTCCTGACCTGCAGGCTGGAGGCGAGAGGCGAGGAGGCGTACGCGCTCCACGGCTCCCTCGAGTTTGTTCAGCAGGGGGCCGTAATCAGGAGCTCCGTCGGCTGGCGGCCACGCCTTCGGGGCCATGGTGCCTGCTGAACAGCCCAGTTGGCTCAGAGCGAAGATCTGCAGCACCGCTAAAGCACGCTGGACCAGACGCAGCCCGCTGGCACGCAGCTGCTCAGCACGCTCAGGGTCCACTGCACCGGGACACAGGGAAAACAGATCACATCAGCATCGGCTAATGTGGCTAATGGAAGTCTGGCTTGGCTTTAAGATGAACTACTGAACAACAGTCTCAGCGTTTAAGAGATCGAGCTTTAAGCATTAACGGGAAACTGATCTGATTGTGGCTCTCATCAGATATTCAGACACTGACCTTGCTTCATGCTGCCCTGTCCTCTGCCCTGTTTGGGTCCGGTGGCTCGACTCTGCTGGCTGTTCCCTCTGTCTGACAGGAGCGGGTTCCCCACTTCATCTGTGTGGAGAACCATCAGGATCAGGAGCCATTTCAACACACTCGTACTAGCAAAAAGCCCAGGAAAAACCTGTGTAGATTTTAGCATAAATGTGCTACTGAGCTGGATCGTGTGTGTGACCCTCCTCCTCCTCCTCCTCCTCTCTTTCTCCTCTTCCTCCTCCTCACCTTGTATGAAGTTAATGAACATCTCCAAATCTCTGATCTGGGTTTTGAGCTGTTCCAACAGCTGCTCTTTGACGCGCACGGGGTTGACGATCTGAGCGATGGCGGTGTCCACGCGCTGTCGCAGCTCCTCGGGCGTCAGGTTCCCGATGTCCTCGTTCAGGTTCACGTCCAGCTTCTTAATCAGCTCGTCGATGATCACCTGCATGCGGAGAAGCGAAGCACGTCTCATTTTTAGATGCCTGATGTCTGTTTAAACCCACGGCTAATTATGACGGATGAAACTCGTCGAATTCAGACGCCCTGATTTGTGTGTTAATACCGTTTGTGTTCGTTTTGGCACAAAAGAGATTTTTAATGCTAATGAAACCCAGCTTGATAAATAAAGGACACGTATTATGGGATGGCGCGTACCCTCTGCCTCTCCATGACGACAGACTGGGGGAGTGAGTCATAGCTGCCCTCCTGGTAGGCGAAACGCTCCAAATCATCCAACTGCGTCTTCAGCTGGACAATCAGCTCCTTCTGCTTTTCTCTCTGAGCCTCCAGGCGCTCTCTCTTTTCCCTCTCGCTCTAACACACACACACACACACACACACACACACACACACATACACATACAAAAATCAGAGAAGTGGCAGTGTGTTAAATGTACACGACACACACACACACACAAAATCTCTTCAAAGTCCACATTTCTACTGCACGCTCAGACTTTATGAGTGAGACGCCATGTTTGTGAATACTCACCAGCTCCTCCTGTCGAGAAAGCATGAGAGAAAAGGAATGAGGAAGAGAAAGAAAATATCTTAGCATCAAAATTTAAGTGATCGATCAGATTTTTAGGTGATGGAGTAGTGCCTACGAGCTGGAATGTATGCGAGGTAGACGGGTGCCAATACTTAGCACCACAGATGTACTACAGGCATTGAAGTATATGGTGTACAAAAGGTTCCATCTAGCAACCGAAAAGGGGTTCTTCACTTGGTTCCTCCCTGGAAACCCTTAAAGGTTAAACCCTACACCATCACCTCCATCACCACTGGTTTCCAGGAAGAACCCTTTCAGAAAAGGTTCCACGCAGAACCACATTCTACAAATATCCTCAGCTGTCGCGGGTTCCATAAAAGATTTTGAAGAACCTTTAATGTATTGCAAAGAGCTGTTTGTAAATAACTAGGACGTGTTCACGTAACAAGGAACTTACGGCTAGGGGAAAAAGTTTTAAATCTAGAACCCTACAGTGTTCTTTGGTTCGGCCCCTTAAAGGTTTTATGTAGCACATTATAAGAGTGGTTTGTAGAAAGAACCCTGGGTTCTTCATAGAACCACAAGCTGGAAAGGAGCCTTGGTGAAAGCTACTGGATGATGATATAAGGAGCTTCAGATATAGTGCAAAAAGTAAATTACAGCTGACATGGGTTCCTCAAAGGATTGCGAAGAACCAGTAATAAGGTGCAAAGAACCCTTTGATTTAGAATAAGAAGAAATTTTACCTGTTCCACGATGAACCCTTGGTGGAGGTGGACCTAATAACCTGGGTATATCCAGAACCCTAAAAGCGTGCTCTGGTTTGCCACTTAAAGGTTCTGTGTAGAACCCAACAAAGAGTGTTTACTGGTTCTGTGAAGAACCCTTGACACAGATGGACCTAATAACCTCGTTATATCTAGAACCATAAAAGTGTACATTCTTTTGGCCACTTAAATGTTCCATATAGAACCCTACAAAGGGTATTTACCTGTTCCATGAGGAACCCTTGGGGTGGATGGACCTAATAACCTGGCTACATCTAGAACCCTAAAAGTCTGCTTTGATTAGACGCTTAAAGGTTCTACATAGAACCCTACAAAGAGAGTTTCCCTGTTCCATGAGGAACCCTTGGTGTAGATGGATATAATAACCTGGTTATATCTAGAACCCTAAAAGCCAGAGCCCTGCAGCAGAGTGTTTACGCTCCACCGTGGAGGTGGAGGCAGTGAACTGTGCAGAACACACTTTAAGGTTATTGGAGTTGATCCTAAAGTGACTGTGGTCTATGTGGAACCCTCACCGAGTTCTGGAGCGGATGCTGCGCGCGGCAGCCCAGGACATGAGGACATCCTCTGAAGGCGAACTCCTCCAGCTCCTTCAGCATCTTCTCCTTGTCCTGCTCCTCGCTCTGGCCGTGGACGATCTGCTTGAGGCGGAACTGCACCTGGGCGAAGTGCGACGTGAGCGCCAGCAGGGACGAGTGCAGCTGCTCGTGCTCTTCCTCCAGCCGCCGCAGCCGCGTCGCCATTTCCGCCTCGCCGCCCGGAGCTCCGTGTCCTTCCGGGCTCTGACTGCCCTCATCCTCGGGATTAGCGACGGCGCCCACCGGAGCCCAGCGCTCACCGGCGCCGGTCACCGCCGCCTCGCTGTCCGAGGCCACCGTCTCCTCCGCCCACATCCCGGCTCTCACTTACTTACTTACTTACTTATTTATTTATTTATTTATTTATTTTTAAATCTCACTAAATGTTTTTTTACAACGTTTTTTTAAACGTTCTTATACAATCCGATCTAATGTTTACGTTCCAACATATCTGGCAGGTGCAGCCGCCATCTTGAAAGCTCTGACGTCATCTCGCTGAGCGTTGCGTGACGTAGTGACCAAAAGAAACGAAGATCTCGAATCCATGCGCGCGCTCGCGGACTCAGCGACGGTAGCGCAGCGAAGGTTAGCCGCCATGTTTTACATATCAGGAGAGAAAAAAAAAAATGGTTGCAGGCGCGCGCCGGCCTAAGATTGGGCGAGAGCGTAATGACGTAGACAAAAATGGCGACCTAGGATTGGACGTCAACATTTTAACGTCAGGTACCATAGAAACGCCAAGTGTTTGCCATGTTTATTGTGTTTTATTGTGTTTACTACTATTAATAATAATAATAATAATAGTAATAATAATAATAATAATAATAATGTCATACTGCTGCCATTGTCTCAACACTCAGTGTTTATATGAAGTAAATAATATGAAGTGTGTTCATGTTTTATTATAATAAATGACTTTTTTTTTTAATTCTTGGAAATATTTGTGTCCAAACAACATGACGTATTTCACGCGAGTCCCTGCAGTGTGACGTCACTTCCTCCCTTCGTCAGAGATTGAAAGTATTGGCATACTGCTGTGCGTTTGCTGTTTATTTTCACTAATAAAGCAAAGAAAGAAAGGAACAACAGAAAGGAAAAGAACAATGAAAAAGAAAGACAGAACGAAGAGAACATGAAAAGAAAGAAAAAAACAGAGAATGTAATGAAAAAGAATGAAAGGAACAACAACAGAAAGAAAGAAAACATGAATGAATGAATGAATGAATGAATGAATGAACATTAGAAAAAAGAAAGAAAGAAAGAACACGAATGAAAGAAAAGAAAGAAAGAACATGAATGAAAGAAAGAAAACATGAATGAATGAATGAACAAAAGAAAGAAAGGAGGAAATAGACAAAAACAAGAAAAAAGGTATAATGGAAGGAAAAGAAAGAAAGAGGCCTTTGTTTCTGTCAGTTCCACTAGAGGAATGAATTATTGGCACCCTTTTGGTTGGCTGCTTGCTGCCATTAAAACAAACCTGCGTGTGGTTCAGTGAGAAGTCGGTGGAAATCACAAAGTGCTTTTCGGTCCATGTTTACATTCCATCTGTATCTGTTAATGTAAAGGTAAACTCTGGGTGGAGCAGCTCTGTAAACGAGCCAGAAAGGCTTTCAGCGTTTATCATTTCCTCTTACAAACACCGTGCTCGCATTAAAGCATTTTAGAAGACAAATATTATCTGTATGTTAGACAAAAAATATTTATATACTATATTTATATTAACTGAGAAGCCGTATTAGATAAATGCACTTAGCGTAAGTAATGTCTACATCTACAAGCAAGAGGAAGAACACTGAGCAGAATGAGAGTTTACTCGGTCTGGAAATCATATTATATTATTATAATTATATCATTATAAATAACACTGGATTATAGCCAGAGGTGCCAAAATTTACATATTCTGATGGTTGACCTGTTGCTATGGTGATATGGGAGGCACTTGTAAACTATAATTTTATCTTTTCTTAAGTAAGAAGGTCAGAATGAATGCAAATAAAAATTCTCCAAGCAAAAGAAAAGAAAAAAGTCAATTAACCGAAGGGGAAAGGACGGCGGATGTGAGGTGGTTACATCACTTAGTGCCAACTTTATTTAGGTGAACTTAAATTCATGAGCCAATAGAAAATAAGTGGTCGGGACTGTGGATTCTTCAAGGAAATCACTTTTATTGATCTCAGTAAAGCTGCCACTCAAGAAAGTTTCTCACAGACAACTCGGACGTTTTGGACAATCCATCATAGTTCACACAACATAAAAAAGTCGTCCTGATGCTCAACCACAGTGATGTAATATCTCTGAAAATAAGCTGCAGATGTTTAAACAATGAGAAATACAGCTCTTAAAATCAAGGAGTCACAGAAGAAGTATTTGGAAATGTCTTTGCTATTTAAAACAGTTTTATCCTTAGGCAAGACATGACAAAGAAAAATCTCCTCATAAAACAGAAATGGATTTAAATTTTTAAAGTGATTTCTGAACAAAACTTGTGCTGTTCCAGTACTGATTTTTCCTCGGTGGCTTAATGCATCCCTGTCGCACTCTCAAGGTCACCTTATCACAGTTTATCAGCTTGAGTGAAGTTTGTTAGTTTACAGACTTCAGAAGAAACACTCAGGCGGAATGCACTGCAGTCTGAAGTAAATTTTTTAAAAATAAAACTAGCATTAGAGGAGCACACTACGTTACTTTTGCAGGTAAGCAGGAACAATAAATAAGAACTTTTAAACACAGGAGGTGATAAATATTACATTACAATAATCACACAGCCATAACAACCCTCTCACCAGTTAGCTAGTATTGGCTAACTAACTAGCTTAGCATGCTTTCTAGATTAGATTTATTATTGTCAGTAATGTTTATTAAATAAAAATTGGTGTTGACTTCATACAATTTCATACTACATAGCTAGCTACAGGATGTATGCTAAATCATCAAGCTGACCAAAAATCCGAGGTCTTCCCTTGGAAAATGAGATTTCTTTCCCCTTTTTGTCCATGACTGGTTCCAGAGCTCCAATATGAACAAATATGTTAAATACTACATGCTATTTAATACACTAGTATGCTCTTTGGAAAATACAATGTGTGATACTGATAGTGTTAGCCTATAAAGCATAACGTTTAGCCTGTATGTTTAAATAGACATAAATACAGGATTAAAAAAAAAATCTCAAATATTGGTTAACATCTACAACAGTAAAGAGGAAGAATGAAACATCAGCTAATTATTACTGTAAATAACAATGTTGATATTCTGCTAGCTTGTTAGCAAGTGCTACAGTAAGCATGCTAGTTAGCGTGTACACAGCTTTAACATTTGTTGTTTTGTCGTCTTCACTCTTCCATCACACACAGTCATAACGCTCCGAGATCTCATCTGATGTCAGGAAATACTTAATGTCTCAAAAACATCTACTACATTTTTAACTACTTTTTTCTTCTTTCTGTTTGGCAGGCTAAGATGCTGGCTAGCTGTTACATGGCATGTATTTAGACTTGTTACATGGTTTAAAGAAAACAGACCACAAACATTTTCAAGGACATC
>CM040987.1:1764880-1784880 GCA_022985145.1 Pangasius djambal | reverse complement strand
GTTTACCTTGTCAAATTAATTGTGTGTGTGTGTGTGAGAGAGAGACAGAGCTTTATTCCACTCACCTGGGCCAGAGGACAGCAGCCCCATTTCTGGCTCTTTTGCATGAAGCAGCAGGTGGTGTGGTCAGGACAGGACACATGAGGGTCACACTGTACTAAAACTCCCTTTACAGAAAAAATTTAATAAAATTATAATGCAAAAGTGAAATCCTATACTTATATATTTCTTACCATAATATATATGTATAGGATTCTTACCATATTTCTTACCCTATTTCATATATATATATAAAATGCTTTCCAAAATTAAGCATTCCTAAATGCTTTCCTAAGTATTTATCTTCTATTTATCTATGTGATTATTATTATTATATTATGATACCTTTCTGGAAAGAAATGATATTTTGAATTCGACTGCTGATAGATTTGGAGACTATAAGCACGCCTTTCAGAGTGAATGAGTACTTGTTAATTGTTTTAATTTTTTAAGCAGGTGGTAGATGAAGTGCCAGGGGATGATGGTTTGATTCATAGCTTACGTTTACTGATGTATTTTGAGCTGTTGTTGCAGTTGGTTGGCTCGGCTCCTTCTTCAGCCAGGGCACTGAACCTGACGGGTCGTCACAGGACTGAGCAGCGAGGTTACACTTTTTACCATGAGGACAGCAGTGGATAAAGTCCTCACAACACACCGCCTGCAAAGGAACAACAATATATTAAACTTCACATGGATCTTACACGCAGTAATCATAATGCATGGGTCGGATGTTTTACCTGTGAGTGAAAGGGATTTACCTGAGGCAGAGGGCAGCAGCTCCATCCTCCCTGTTCGTTCTTACAGCATGTGGTTCCATCAGGACAAGTCGCAGTGTCGTCACACGGAACATCAGAAACTGAACACACACAGCAAGAGGATGATATTTTCATTAGTTAGAAAAAACACAGGGGTGCTTTATACTTGTACACAGGTATCATATTAGGTCCACTTTCTACATATGAGAATCTGAAGTATATCTGTCAGTCAGTGATCCTTCCATCTCTTCACTGGATTCCATACCTTCCACAACGCTGTGGACAAACTCTCAGGCCCTCTTCCTTTTCAGCTCATCCATTGAAAACAGCTGTATAACATCTGGTCATGTACCAAAGACTGCGAAATATCTACCCATTCTCACACCACAGAAATGAGCAACACCTAACCAGTATCACTTTTCTTTTTCCCCTGTGAAATTCTTGAACCTGATATCTATCTGATATCTGATCACTCCTTCTCACACGGAAAGATCTCCAGGAGCCCAACCAGTCTGTTTTCAAGGCAACACCCTCCACAGAAACTGCCTTTGTGGCTTCAAATTGCTAAATCATTCAATTCGTTCATTTTTATTTATATAGTGCTTGTACCAATGGACATTGTCACAAAGCAGCTTTACAAAAATTTGGATATAGATTTACATTTGTCCCTAATGAGCAAGCCAGAGGCAACGTTGGCAAGGAAAAACTCCCTGAGATGTCGTGAGGAAGAGCCTGACTGAAAAGGGAACCCATCATCTTCTAGCTGACACCAGAGTATGAGTCACTACTCATCCACAGCTGTTTACCATAGAGTCACACAGTGCTACATGTGTCGAAAGACTATCATCGGTCCTGATCCTTTTTGACCTTTCAGCAGCCTTAGTCAGTAGACATAGTTAACCACAAGTTTCTTCTGTCTATCCTCATGAGCTTTAAACTTTTAAGGTGAGCTGACTCAGCATTTCACAGGGATGCTAATATCAAGATACACAGGGAGTATCTAGATCTGCTCCCTAAAGATTATCTGTTGGGTTCCCACAAGGTTCAGTGCTTGCCCCCTCTTTTTCCTCTATATCATAATATCCTCACATGGCTTCTCCAATCATTGCTATGCCGATGACACTAAACTCAGCACCTCCTTTTCTTCCTCAGATACTCATGTTTCAACTTATATCTCAGCTGAGATACTCACCTGCTACCACAAAGTTCCCTGAGCATGGGAAGTGATTTTGGAGTTACATTTCCATCAATATTATTTATACTGATCACCACCATGACAAAGGTAACCTAGTTTGTGGATATTAAAATAAATATTACAGACATATTACTATAAAAGAGAGAACATTGCTAAGGACATTATGCTAGGGCTGTAGTCAAGGCCACCATTTTCGGCAAGATCAATTCAGGTCCAAGTCTTTAAGGGGCTGATTGGAAGTCAGTATTGGGCAAACGTGTGTTTCCTTCAAGATATGTGAAGCCCACATCAACATACTGCTGCTCATGCTGCATCACAGGGCAGTGTAACACACATGGAGGAAATATCTGCCCTCTTATTTGCCCTCTTATGCAAACATGAGCTCACAGATGTCTAGGATTAGCCAGTGTTAATGTGTTTGACAAGGAGTTCCCTAGAGGACTAGTGGTAAGGCCACAGCAGTGAGAGTGGGTTCGCTAACCGGCCAGGGAACCAATCCCAGCATGCAACAGTCCGCTCTCAGTGCCGGTTCCAAGCCAGGATAAAATTGGGGAGGGCTGCATCAGGAAGGGCATCCTGCGTAAAAATCAAATCAAATACGTAGACCAATGATCCGCTGTGGCAACCCCTAATGGGAGCAGCCAAAAGAGGAACGACAACTATGTTTGACAGGGAAGAGAGTAATGCTATCTCTCCCACAATGAGAGTATGGCCAATTTTACTCTCTTGATTCCTGACCATAGATGCCTTTTGTGCATGTGAAAAGAAAAGACAACACAAACATTATTTTTACAAACTTTGAGTCAAGTCGGAGACCATATTTCGTGAGACCAATACCCAAAACCAATACAAGTCCAATCACAAATGCCAGCGTTTTAATGTGTTTAAAGGAGTCAATGATTTCACATTATATGATTGATATTTAATGATATTACAGAGAACAGTGTTTATACTATAGTTAGATTATTGGTGTTTCATTACAAACCCTTGGTTTCTGGAACATTCTTATCACTGATTGGTCGGCTCGGCTCCTTCTTCAGCCAGGGCAATGAACCTGACGGGTCGTCACATGACTGAGCAGCGAGGTTACACTTTTTACCATGAGGACAGCAGTGGATAAAGTCCTCACAACACACAGCCTACCAAGACACAACAAAGCAATGTTGGTATGGCTTGTCCAGCGAAAAAACATACTAAAGTATGGTACTGCCTGAGAAGGTTACAAAATATTTTTTATTTAATGCCAAATGAATGGTCACCTAATGGCTTTACTGTATTGGCTTCGTACCTGAAGCTGAAGCGGCAGCGGTCACCCTGTAACTATGTGGTCAAACCTTCGAAGGCCTGGGTCACTTAAAAACTTCATAAGAAATGATACCTAATAATTTTGGACTACTGATCTACTGGACTACTGATCGGAAGATCATGAGTTCAATCCCCAGCACCACCAAGCTGCCACTGCTGGGCCCTTGAGCAAGGCCCTTAACCCTCAACTGCTCAGTTGTATAAAAAATGAGATAAAATGTAAGTCGCTCTGGATAAGGGCGTCTGCCAAATGCCATAAATGTAAATGGCTGTACCGGTTTGCACTGCGGGAAATTCTGAGAAGGGTGATACGCTGCATGTTGTTGCATGTATACTAAATAATCCATATTGCATACTTTCCTTTATAACCTGAAATGAGATTTGTGCTCTCATTTGGGGGATAATGGGACATTTCAAACCTAAGCTGTTCAATTTTATCTACTGGATATCAAACATAATCACGTGAAACAATGGCATGTACTTCTTCATTCCTTCCTCTAAGTTGCATTCAAACCATTAGTATTTCTGCAATTCAATTCATCTATGACTCTGCAGGGATTTTTACCTGAGGAAGTGGACAGCAGCTCCATTCTCCCTGTAGGTCCTTACAGCACGTGGTCCCATCATCACAGGCCACAGTGTCATTACAGGGAACAACAGAGTCTAAACACACAACATGGAATGAGGAAACAACAAGGTTCATAACAAGATTACACTTTCATAAGTTAGAAAACCAATTGAAATCTTTGATTCCCAGTTCTGCACAACTTCTGCAAAAAACTATGTCCATGTACTTCAACACATACCTTTTGGAACATTCTTATCTCGGATTGGTCGGCTCGGCTCCTTCTTCAGCCAGGGAACAGAACCTGACGGGTCATCACATGACTGAGCTGCAAGGTTACACTTTTTCCCATGAGGACAGCAGTGGATAAAGTCCTCACAACACACTGCCTGCAAAAAAAATTCAACAATGTAACTAGGATTTTAGATTAGTTATTGGTGGTGTGAGACTTGCATATTTTTGCCCCACACATGCCTAAGCAAATTTTAAAAGCGCAAGCCCACTATGCTCTCTACCCCCTCTAAGTGAAGGAAAAAAAAGATGCTTGGGTAGGGGTTCATCTTTCTATCAACACCACAAGCTGCATCCGGTATCTTCTACGTACAAAAGAAGGATGGAGGATTCAGGATATGTACTGACTATCATGACATCACAAAATCACAAAGTTGAAGTTAATTTCAATGTAGTCTTTATTGGCCACTGTACTGGAGTATCTAGGTGAAGAACAGTATTATATCAATTATAAGACAACCACAGGGGACTATGAATATCAAGTCGTGCTATACGGCTTAGTGAATGCCCCATCTGTGTTTCCAGGTCTTCAGCATTAAAGTTTTCTGTTACATGCTCCACAGGTATGTTGTGGTCTATATTGATGATATTCTGGTCACATAAGGGCCATGCTGGCAATGTGATTATTTCTCTTTTTAAGATATAATCTAATGTAGTCTACTGAAAGGGATTTACCTGAGGCAGAGGGCAGCAGCTCCATCCTCCCTGTTCGTTCTTACAGCATGTGGTTCCATCAGGACAAGTCGCAGTGTCGTCACATGGAACATCAGAAACTGAACACACAGCAAGAGGATTATATTTTTATTAGTTAAAAACATGGAAGCTTTATTCCTATAGTTCAAGAAAGAATTGTTACTGATGTTTTATGACGTACCTTTGGTTTCTAGAACCTTCTGTCCACCGATTGGTCGGCTCGGCTCCTTCTTCACCCAGGGCACTGAACCTGACGGGTCGTCACATGACTCAGTAGCGAGGTTACACTTTTTACCATGAGGACAGCAGTGGATAAAGTCCTCACAACACACCGCCTGCAAAGAAACAACCATAATTTAAACTTCACATTTTACTAAACATAACTAAATTCAGCTTTATTCTTGCAGAGTTTATGCCTGTTTGCAGATCACCTGACATCCTGCCTGCCATTTCCCTCCATGGTTCAATAAAGTGTATCGAATATTGTCTGTTTTTGCCTTGTTTTTCATGCCTTGCCTTGTCTTATCTTACATTTTATTGCATTATCCTTTCTTGTATTATATTTTCTGGTCTTATCGTGTCTTGCCTTGTCTTATGTTTTCTGACCTTATTTTCTCTTATTTGTATTTTCTTGTCTTGTGTCATCTTGTCTTGTCCTACATTATCTTGTATTTTCTTGTCTGGTCTTGTATTATCTTGTCTGCTCTTATCTTATCCTATCTTGCTTTGTTCAGTGTTATCCAATCCTATCTTATCTTGTCTTTTGTTGTGTTGTATTATCCGGTTTATCTCATCTTATCTTATCTGCTCCCTCTGGTTTGGTTGCTTTTTAGACCTTTTAATAAAACTTTAAACTTGCAGCTGTGTTGTTCTGCCAGTGCTTCATAATAACTGCTTTAAGATATAAATTATGTTTTCTAAAATATCAGCACACACTCACTCTGAGTCAACCTAAAATCCAACCTAAAGTCCTTCTTGTGTTGTATTTAAACCCACTGCTAATTCAGACAACTGTTATAAACTTGTGATGTTCTACTGAAAGGGATTTACCTGAGGCAGAGGGCAGCAGCTCCATCCTCCCTGGGGATCAGAGATGGAGGAGCAGATGGAGTTTTTGATAAGACTCTCAAAAGTCCACCCAGGTCAGGGACCTCGGACTTAATGCCTCCCTCTATTACTGGGTTGTCGACCTCCTCACAGGCAGACCCCAGATAGTGAGAGTGGGCAAGTTTACCTCCAACACCATCACCCTGAGCACTGGAGCCCCACAAGGTTGTGTCCTGAGACACGCTGCTTTACTCTCTCTACATACATGGCTGTGTATGGGAAGTGGTAGCTCAGTGGTTAAGACATTGGACTCCTGATCAGAAGGTTGAGAATTCAAATCCCAGCACTGCCAAGCTGCCACTGCTGGGCCCTTGAGCAAGGCCCTTAACCCTCAACTACTCAGTTGTATAAATGCGATAATTGTAAGTCGCCCTGGAAAAGGGCGTCTGCCAAATGCCGTAAATGTAAATGTGTGTCCTCTCACAGCTCCAATTCTATTGTCAAGTTTGCTGATGACACAGTGGTTATGGGCCTCATCACCAACAAGGCCGCCCTCCTTGATGAGGTGGAGAAAATAGTAGTATGGTGCCAGGCTAACTGTCTCTCTCTGAGCGTCAGCAAAACCAAGGAGCTGGTTGTGGACTTCAGGAAGAGGCAGCAGCGGAACTACACTCCACTCAAGATCGGCAGGACCCCCGTGGAGAGAGTGAGCAGCTTCAGGTACCTTGGAGTACACATTTCTGAGGACCTGACATGGACTCATCACATCCAAGCTCAGTTGAAAATAGCCAGACAATGGTTATACCATCTGAGGAAATTCAGGGTCTCCCCAGAAATCCTGAAAACATTCTATACTGGGGCTATAGAAAGTGACTCCGTGCATCTCAGTGTGGTATGGAAACTGCTCAACCCAGGGCCACAAAGCCCTGCAGAGAGTGGTGCTCTCCCCTCTCTGCATGACATCTACACCAGGCGATGCAATACAAGACCTGCTAAAATCATCAAGGACTCCACCCACGCGGGTAACTGTCTGTTCAGCCTGCTACAATCAGGCAAGTCCTTCCATTGTCTGTTGGCTAAAACTGAGAGTCTCAGGAAGAGCGTCTTCCCTCAGGACATCAGATTCCTCAATAAAGATATGTTCACCAATCAGATTCCTTAAGACTCCATAAAGACTCTCCAGTCACTCTGAACTCCACTAAAACTCTGCACACTGCACTTTGTATTGTTACTACATGTAACATACTTGCACATTTTGTACATCCATTTTTTGCACATGCTCTTGTCTTGTCTTGTCCTATCTTGCCTTGACCTGGGTTATCTTATCTTATCTTGTGTTGTTTTGTATTATGTTGCACCATCTCATCTGTGCTTCATAAGAACTGCTTTAAGACATAAATTATGTTTTCTACAAAATCATCCCACACTCATGACAGAAGTCCATCTTGTATTGTATTTGAACTCACTGCCAATTCAGACGACATGTGATGACTTAATGGTTATAAACTTGTGATGTTCTACTGAAAGGGATTTACCTGAGGCAGAGGGCAGCAGCTCCATCCTCCCTGTTCGTTCTTACAGCATGTGGTTCCATCAGCACAAGCCACAATGCCGTCACACGGAACATCAGAAACTGAACACACACAGCAAGAGGATGATATTTTTATAGTTAAAAACATGGAAGCTATATTCCACTAGCTCAAGAAAGAATTGTTACTGATGTTTTGTGACGTACCTTCGGTTTCTAGAACCTTCTGTCCACCGATTGGTCGGCTCGGCTCCTTCTTCAGCCAGGGCACTGAACCTGACGGGTCGTCACATGACTCAGCAGCGAGGTTACACTTTTTACCATGAGGACAACAGTGTATAAAGTCCTCACAACACACCGCCTGCAAAGAAACAGCATTATTATAAACTTCATATGGAATTTACATTCACATTGTGACAAAATCTGTTGTTAAAAGTGCAATATGAATAGTTCAGATCGATGATGTACCCCTATTCATTATTTACACACCATCTGAAATAATTCTGTTTCAATATCTTTTCTTGTATTATCTTATTCTATGAGTACTTTCTTCTCTTATCTTGCATCATCTTATCTTGCATCGTCTTGTCTTGCATTATCTTGCCTTGTGCTATCTCATCTTATTTTATCTTGTCTTATCTTGTATTATCTCATCTTGTCCATTCTTATCATACATTTTCAAATATTATCCTATCTTACCTAATTTTATCTTGTATTTTCTTGTCTTGTTTTATCTCATGTTGTTATGTCTTCCTCTATATTGTCTTACTTATCCTGTATTTTTTCATCTTGTCCTTTCTTATTGTACCTTACCCATCATTTCTGGTGTTGTATTATGTTGTCCTATCTTATCTTGTATTTTGTTGTCATATATTGTCTTGTCTGGTCTTGTAATATCTTGTCTTGGTGTATCTCATATTATCTCCTCCCTCTGGTTTGGTTGCTACTTAGGCCTTTTAATAAAACGCTAAACTTGCACCTGCTTTTTCCTGTTTGTGCTTCATGATAACTGCTTTAAGATATAAATTACATTTTCTAAAATATCAGCACACACTCATCTGACCCAATCTAAAATCATTGTTTGTCTTCTATTGTATTTAAACCCACTGCCAATTCAGACGATTATTATAAACTTGTGATGTTCTACTGAAAGGGATTTACCTGAGGCAGAGGGCAGCAGCTCCATCCTCCCTGTTCGTTCTTACAGCATGTGGTTCCATCAGGACACGTCGCAGTGTCGTCACACGGAACATCAGAAACTGAACACACACAGCAAGAGGATTATATTTTTATAGTTAAAAACATGGATTCTTTATTCCATTAGTTCAAGAAAGACTTGTTACTGATGTTTTATGACGTACCTTCGGTCTCTAGAACCTTCTGTCCACCGATTGGTCGACTCGGCTCCTTCTTCAGCCAGGGCACTGAACCTGACGGGTCGTCACATGACTCAGCAGCGAGGTTACACTTTTTACCATGAGGACAGCAGTGGATAAAGTCCTCACAACACACCGCCTGCAAAGAAACAAAATTATTATAAACTTCATATTTCACTAAACTTCAGTAAATCAGCTTTAGTCTTGCAGAGTTCATGCCTGTTTGCAGATCACCTGACGTCCTGCCTGTGTATGGTTATTGATTTTGCTTATCTTGTATTATCTTGTAATATCTCATCTTATTTGCTCCCTCTGGTTCGGTTGCTATTTAGACTTTTTAATAAAACTCCATACCTGCAATTGCATCCTCCTGTCTGTGCGTCATCATAACTGCTTTAAGATATAAATGATGTTTTCTACAAAATCAACCCACACTCATCTGACCCAATCTAAAATCAATAAGTCCATCTTGTATTGTTTATGTTTGCTGCATCTTGATTAAAAAAACCTGACCTTGACCCCTGTCAGCTGTCTAACTATATACCAATATCAAACCTCCTCTTTATCTCCAAGATCCTAGAAAAGGTTGTAGCACAGTAGCTATGCTCATACTTACATAGGAGTAACATTCATGAAACGCATCAGTCAGGATTTAGGTCTCATCATAGCACAGAGACAGCGCTGGTTAAAGTGGTAAATGACTTACTTCTGGCCTCTGATCAGGGTTGTGTCTCCTTGCTTGTGCTGCTTGACCTTAGTGCAGCTTTTGATACCATTGATCATGCAACTAGAAAACCTAGTAGGCATTAAGGGAACGGCCCTCTCCTGGCTCAGGTCTTATTTGACTGATCGTTATCAGTTTGTAGACGTAAATGGTGACTTCTCTTCGCATACTAAGGCAAAGTTTGCTGTCCCGCAAGGCTCTGTTTTAGGCCCACTGCTCTTTTCTTTATATATGCTACCTCTGGGCAAAATTATTCGTAAACATGGTATTAACTTCCACTGTTACGCTGATGACACACAGTTGTACGTTTCAGCAAAGCCAGATGACAGACACCAGCTTAATAAAGTTGAGGAATGTGTAAAAGACATTAGAAACTGGATGTTTATTAACTTTCTCTTACTTAATTCTGACAAGACAGAAGTATTTGTACTAGGACCACATGCAGTTACAAGTAAGCTTTCTGATTACATAATAACTCTGGATGGCCTTTCTGTTTCATCATGTGCAGCAGTAAAAGACCTTGGTGTGATTATCGACTCTAGTCTTTCTTTTGAAGCTCATGTAGATAAGATCACTAGGATCGCTTTCTTTCATCTCAGAAATATTGCTAAAATAAGAAATATATTGTCACTACACGATGCAGAAAAATTAGTTCATGCTTTTGTTACCTCTAGGTTGGATTATTCTAATGCCTTACTGTCTGGATGTTCCAGTAGATGCATAAACAAGCTCCAGTTAGTCCAGAATGCAGCAGCGAGAGTCCTTACTAGAACCAGAAGATATGACCACATCACCCTTATCTTATCCACACTGCATTGGCTCCCAATCAAATTTCATATTGATTATAAAATACTACTGTTGACCTATAAAGCACTAAATGGTCTCGCGCCACAGTCCCTGAGCGAATCTTTGGTCTTTTATGATCCGCCACGCCTGCTTAGTTCAAAAGGTGCAGGCTATTTGTTGGTACCTCGAATAGTGAGGGCTACAGCTCGGGGTAGAGCTTTCTCTTACAAAGCCCCACAGTTATGGAACATCCTTCCACTTAGTGTTCGGGGCTCAGACACAGTCTCAGTCTTTAAGTCTAGGCTGAAAACATATTAGTTTAGTCAAGCCTTTTTTGAATAGTTTTTTTTATAAGGTACAGGGGCAGGTCTGGAGGGTTCACAGGCATAGAGTGTTGTGGTGAGCTGGGATGTTTGGATGCTGTCGCAACCCCACTCTCACGTGTTCACTCAGGTTTGTCGATGGTGGAGTGGCTGCCTCATGTCTCAGGGTGCCCTCATGTCTGTGTTAGCTTCTGGATCTCCCTTTTAGTTATGCTGCCATAGTTGGTTTTTTGCCGGAGTCCCTGCTTGCACTCTGCACTCAAAGGACATTGTCCTTAACCATTAGAGGACAAAAACCTTACCTAACAATCTCTCCATCTCTCTCCATCTCTCTGTTGAGCTACACATGCTACTTCTGTAATCCTGACCCCTTCTGCTCTCTGGACCTGCCTGACCCATCCTGATGCCCTAATTCTGGTTGGAGTTCTCATTGGTTGAGTTCGCTCACAGCTGCTGGGGGTGGCCCCATATGGACGGCCTGAAGAGCTGGTCAGATTGCTGGGGTGGTTCCACCTGAGGGCTGGGGAGATGGTTTGGGGATCTCATATGGGGAGCTGTACTGTGATGGCTTGGGACTGCGAGTGCTGTGGTGGTTTTGGGGCTGCAGTTGCCACGAGCAACTTCATACTCAGGACTCCATCAGTGGACAGTGGATAGATTTTAGCCAACCGGACTTCTTGAGAAAACTGTGATGAAGTTACTGGTTGCACATTTGCACTATTTGTCCAGATAGTACATAATAATAGAAGGGATTTATTTATAATTGCACTATCCGTTGCACCCAGATGAGGATGGGTTCCTTTTTGAGCCTGGTTCCTCTCAAGGTTTCTTCTTCATATTGTCTCAGGGAGTTTTTCCTTGACACCGTTGCCTCTGGCTTGCTCATTAGGATAAATTTACATATTTACAACATATTTTTTGAATCCATTTCTCTAAAGCTGCTTTGTGACAATGTCCATTGTTAAAAGTGCTAAACAAATAAATTGAATTGAAAAAAAAAATTTAATTGAATTATTGTATTTAAACCCACTGCCAATTTAGATGATATATGGTGAGCTGATTTTTATAAACTCGTGATGTTCTACTGAAAGGGATTTACCTGAGGCAGAGGGCAGCAGCTCCATCCTCCCTGTTCATTCTTACAGCATGTGGTTCCATCAGGACACGTCGCAGTGTCGTCACACGGAACATCAGAAACTGAACACACACAGCAAGAGGATTATATTTTTATAGTTTAAAAACATGGATGCTTTATTCCACTAGTTCAAGAAAGAATTGTTACTGATGTTTTATGACGTACCTTTGGTTTCTAGAACCTTCTGTCCACCGATTGGTCGACTCGGCTCCTTCTTCAGCCAGGGCACTGAACCTGACGGGTCGTCACATGACTCAGCAGCGAGGTTACACTTTTTACCATGAGGACAGCAGTGGATAAAGTCCTCACAACACACCGCCTGCAAAGAAACAGCATTATTATAAACTTCATATTTCATATATATTCATATTGATTAGTGCCTGCCTACAGTTAGTGTACTTTACCTTTGACAGGCTTTACACACTGCTGCATTGGAACAAGTGAATTTCTCTCCATGGATCAGTAAAGTGTTTCTTATATTGTCTTGTCTTATCTTCTTTTATTTGTATTTTCTTGTCTTGTATCATCTTTGCTTTTATTATCTTGTATTGTCCTAGATTATCTTATCTTTTATAATTTTGTCTTGTGTTATCTTGTCCTATCTTGCCCTGTCCTGTGTTATCTTACCTTATCTTGTGTTGTCTTGTATCATCTTGTACTATCTCATCTTATCTGCTCCCTCTGGTTTGTTTTAATAAAACGCTAAACCTGCACCTGCGTTCTCATGTCTGTGCTTCATAATAACTGCTTTAAGATATAAATGATGTTTTCTTCAAAATCAACCCACACTCATCTGATTCAACCTAAAATCAATAAGTCCATCTTCTATAGTATTTAAACTCACTGCCAATTCAGACAATTTTTATAAACTTGTGATGTTCTAGTGAAAGGGATTTACCTGAGGCAGAGGGCAGCAGCTCCATCCTCCCTGTTCGTTCTTACAGCATGTGGTTCCATCAGGACACGTCGCAGTGTCGTCACACGGAACATCAGAAACTGAACACACACAGCAAGAGGATTATATTTTTATAGTTAAAAACATGGAAGCTTTGTTCCACTAGCTCAAGAAAGAATTGTTACTGATGTTTTATGACGTACCTTTGGTTTCTAGAACCTTCTGTCCATTGATTGGTCGGCTCGGCTCCTTCTTCAGCCAGGGCACTGAACCTGACGGGTCGTCACATGACTCAGCAGTGAGGTTACACTTTTTACCATGAGGACAGCAGTGGATAAAGTCCTCACAACACACCGCCTGCAAAGAAACAACATTATTATAAACTTCATATTTCATGTATATTCATACTGATTAGTGCCTGCCTATAGTTAGTGTACTTTACCTTTGACAGGCTTTACACACTGCTGCATTGGAACAAGTGAATTTCTCTCCATGGATCTCTAAAGTGTTTCTTATGTTGTCTTGCCTTGTCTTATCTTTTCTGATCTTATCTTCTCTTATGTGTATTTTCTTGTCTTGTATCATCTTTTTTTGTATTATCTTGTCTTGTCCTACATTATCTTGTATTTTCCTGCCTTCTTTCATTTTGTGCTCTATTGTCTTGTATTGTCCTACATTGTCTTATCTTGTACCATTTTGTCTTGTATTATCTTGTCCTATCTTGCCCTGTCCTGTGTTATCTTACCTTATCTTGTATTGTCTTGTATCATCTTGTACTATCTCATCTTATCTGCTCCCTCTGGTTTGTTTTAATAAAACGCTAAACCTGCACCTGCGTTCTCATGTCTGTGCTTCATAATAACTGCTTTAAGATATAAATGATGTTTTCTTCAAAATCAACCCACACTCATCTGCATCAACCTAAAATCAATAAGTCCATCTTCTATAGTATTTAAACTCACTGCCAATTCAGACGATTGTTATAAACTTGTGATGTTCTACTGAAAGGGATTTACCTGAGGCAGAGGGCAGCAGCTCCATCCTCCCTGTTCGTTCTTACAGCATGTGGTTCCATCAGGACAAGTCGCAGTGTCGTCACACGGAACATCAGAAACTGAACACACACAGCAAGAGGATTATATTTTTATGGTTAAAAACATGGATGCTTTATTCCACTAGCTCAAGAAAGAATTGTTACTGATGTTTCATGAGGTACCTTTGGTTTCTAGAACCTTCTGTCCACCGATTGGTCGGCTCGGCTCCTTCTTCAGCCAGGGCACTGAACCTGACGGGTCGTCACATGACTGAGCAGCGAGGTTACACTTTTTACCATGAGGACAGCAGTGGATAAAGTCCTCACAACACACCGCCTGCAAAGAAACAACCGTAATTTAAAGATCAGCCCATAGTGGTGTGTGGCTCAGCTACATTTTGAACCACACCTAACCTTGCCATGGTATTTTTCAGTTATCTTATCTTATTAGGTTAAACTTATGTTCATTATCAGAGTACGAGTACAGAGACAAGAAAATGCAGTGGTTACCTTGCATGGTTTTATCCTATTTCTATTTTTATCGTATCTTGCTTAACTTGTCTTGTATTATCTTGTCATGTCCTGTCTCATCTGGTGTCACTGGTTTGTTAGAATTTTAGATCTTTTAATAAAACTTGAAATCTGCACCTGCGTTCTCCTGTCTGCAATTCATTACAACTGCTTTTCCGATATTGTTTTCTATAATATCAGCCCACACAATTATCTGACCTAACCAAAAATCAGATTCATCTGGATTACACACCACACTTTGACAGCATAAGTATTCAAACCCTTTGGACTAGAACTTGGTAAAACCACCTTTTGCTGCATTAACCGCTTTAAGTCTGTTGGTGTAAGTTTCTAGCAGCTTTGCACACTGTTTGGGATGTTCGCTTATTCTTCCTGGCAGATTTGCTCCAGGTTCTTCAGGTTGAGTGGATGTTGTTTGTTGACTGCTGTAGCAACCTTACAGGTTCGGCCGGAAATGAGGAATCAGGAGGCAGGCGTGGGAACAACTCACAGGCGTTTTATTCTCCAATTTTTCACTTTCGCTTTCAGCGGTTTATTTTCCTTGCACGCACGCACGCACACACACGCACGCACACACACACACACTCGGCTCTATGCTGGTTAGCACTCTCTCTCGAGGGATGTCCAACTTCTTAGATATAATTTTACACCCTATTACTAAGTTATGAAATTCTATTGCCTTATCTTTAACTTCCTTAGAATGTGCCTCAGTCTTCATTTTCATTCCTTTCCTTCAGACTGATAATCTCTTCTATGACAGTTCAACTGAGCTGTTTTTTTTTTTTTGTCCAGAAAATAGAAACAGTTTTAATATTTCACAGGCAAAGGCCAATTCTAAATCAGCTGTATCTTCATTAAGACAATATCTTTCATCTGGAGCTTCCAGAAACCTGGGGTGTTGAATACTTATGCAAACAGCGTTTTTCAGTTTTTAATTTATTTCGAAAGACTTGGTGACTAATAATTCATTCTGACTTTGAAAATTCACGGTAAGAGAACATGAGTTTGCAATAAAAAGCTGATGAGCTGATCATTCTGAATGACTGGAAGAATGACAAAACTTTATTAATATAAATTTATAGTATAAACTATTGTGAATTTATGCAAGTAACATCTAATCGCAGCTTCGCAGACCAAGCCCTGTACTGGGCAAAGCCTCATCTCAGATCAGAAAAGGCTGCAGTTTTAGCGTTAGCATGAGGCGAGTACGGAAAGGACTCAACAATGTCAACTTTCAGAAGAGTTTGTTGATGAGATAAATTACATATCATGAAAGGTCTGTAATGTAATCATGTAATTCTACAATATATACTGCAACAAACTGACATTTGGGTTAGTTAGCTAGCTGGCTAAAGTTTTGGTGAGGTAGCTAATGTTAACAATAATGTTAGCTACCTCACGTTATATATAGCATTTATTCATTATTTAATGTAAATTTATGCAGGTTATACACTTTTATAAACTACACAAATATGCAACTTAGAACTGCCTCCACAACCTCCTGCTATAATTTTCCTATTTCTTTGTCAATAACATTAGCTAACTTAGCTAGCTTAGTTACCTGCTAGCAAACTAGCCTGTATTTCTCTCAGTTCAACACAATCTGAGTCTCATTGTGCATCTTCACTTTCTCAGTGAATTATTTAAGATTATTGTTACCATAACAACCACAATTTTGCTAATCAGCAATGTTTGCTAATTTAGCGCTAACCTAGCTTAGCAGCTAGGCAGCTAGGTTCAAAACATTTCCATGTAGCAAAAATTCCTCTAATAATCAGCATATCAGTTGTGGAGCCTTCTTCATGAGCTCAAATGTAATGCTGCGCTGAAGAAGGTTCTCTTTTAAACGTAAAAATATAAATTTAGCTACGTGCTAACAAACTTAAGGTGTTAATAATTAGAATAAGTTGTCCAAAAACATGTTATGTATGAGTTAGTGGATGTTAGTGAAGATAGCTTGCTGGCTAAAGTGTTTGTGAAGGAGCTAGCATTAATGTTAGGTGAAAGTACTGTATGTTAGTGAAGTATAATTACATTTCAAATGACAAAACAGTTTAAGTGACTTTTTTCAGAGAGTGTAGAGTGACTAATCATATGGCTGTATTTTTTATTTTTTATTTCTTTTAAAGATCACATTACTTTTCCCCAGGCCACACTCCAGTTGGACATGACTGTCAAGTAATAAAGCTGCAAATTCTGCTTTTTAGAACAAATCAAGTGAAAAAGTGTGAAATGAAACTCGCTAATGAGGAAGAAGAAGAAGAGACTGTGACTGCAGTGGTGAGATTGTGTTAACGGTAGTGAGATTGTGTTAACGGCAGCAGGTTGCTTTCTCACTTTGATGAAGCCGGTGTGTTCGGAAGGAAATCTCTCGGACCATGGGAACGAGTGTGTGGCGTTTGTGCATCTGGATTCTTTCACTTCACACAACATGCCCTCGGGGCAGCAGTGTAAGTGGTCTTCACAGCACTCGCCCTGCACACACACAATCACATACAATCGCGTACACATACAATCACATACACACAATTAAATGCTGTACACAATCACATACACACACAGTCACATACAATCACATATCCACACAATCACATACACACAATTGAATGCTGTACACAATCACATACACACACAGTCACATACAATCACATATCCACACAATCACATACACACAATTGAATGCTGTACACAATCACATACTGTACACAATCACATATACACACACAATCAAATACACATAAAATTACACCCACACACAAAATCATATACACACAATCACACGCACGCACACACACACACACACACACAATCACATACTGTACACAGTCACATACAGACAATCATACACACACACAATCACAACCACATGTACACAGAAGCACTATTCAGAGGCGTGGTCTTTGTGTCTGTCAGTCCCAGACTGACTATTCTGCTCACCTGATGGAAGGGACAGCAGTTGAATTCTCCAGAATGAATCTGGCAACACGTCTGCTCATCTCCACAGCGCTGCTGATCAGGACACTTCGACCCGGCCACCAGGCTCAGCAAGAGCAGTCCAGCTGCCAGCCTTAACATCTGCAAAGACCGAAGACAAAAGAGGAATAAAAACTCCAAAACTCAAAAGCAAAAAGAAATTGAAAGAGGCTTTAAATAACTGAAATTATAGTTGAGATTATAATTCAGTTATTATTCATTATTCATTCAAAAAGTAATAAAAATTGCAAATAAATAAATACTCAAGATTATTATGGGAACAAAATAGTAACTTGATTTAAAACTATTATAACTACATTTCAGAAAAAAGAAAATTCATAACAACATAAGATAATGTAGATAAAAGAAAGAAATTAACAGTAAAAAAAGATTTGAGGAATAAAACAGAGAAATAAAAGGGTATATATTTTTTATATATATATTATAAAATAAACATGAAGATAAAAGTAACGTGAAAATGGAAACTATAAAGATAAGGATAAGAATAAATAAGTGAAAAAGCAAACATTGTTTTTAAGCTGTTTTTATTGTGTCTGATTAACAGGAAGTGAATTCCACATGCTGGGAGTGCCGAAACTATCGGCTACTTCCCCATTTGCTAGATTCTCTTCTGTTTATAATGAGGAAGGTCCTAAAAACTCTTGGAGAGTCGGAGAGTCGGAAAGGACAAGTGGTCAGTGTGGACAAACTGTTGCTTTACAAAAGCAGAAGCCTGTTTCATAATCACTGGCGCACTGAATTAACTGAGAAACTACGCAGCACTGCATGAGAACCTCAAGAGAACTTCATGAGAACTTCATGAGAACCTTAAGAGAGCCTGAAGAGAACCTGAAGAGAACCGCACCACGTACAATACTCTCCCATGTTAATCAACCTGGCCTTTCTTTATCCCGTGAGTTTCATCTCCCTGCCCACTTTCATGTGATACTTTTTAAAAACCTTCAATTGTTTATAACATGTAGCTAAATTTCAGGCAAATCAAGACCTTTTTTTTCTTGGGAACTGGAGAACATCCTTTTTATAGAGTTACCAAAAACACACAAATGAAATATCATGACCTTTATCAGTAGAAAAGCCACCACTGTCATAACGACCTTTACCTAAACCTTCACTTTTATTCATATGACAGTATCGCTTCCTCTTATTTCTTATAAAATAACCAGTCATGATCACATCTCACACACACACACACACACACACAGCACACATTTTCTACCTCATTTTAACACTTCTGCATTGCAATTTCACTTCATCTATGCTCAGGTGATGTCAAAGGAGCGTTACGGTCTCTATGCATGGGAAATAACCTGGAAATCCCCCCCTTGAGCTCTACCAGGCTTCAGTGTGGCTAAAACACAGGTTATAAAGTGCAACAGCAATATAATATGACAAAGTATTCATGATAATAATAATAATAATAATAATAATAATAATAATAATAATAATAACGTTTATTCTGTGGCACCTTTCTCCTACACAAGGTTGTTTTACAACAGTAAGAAGCAAGCTGATCAAAATTTGCAAGGCAAGTCAAATTAAAAAGAAGAAGTAGAGATAAAAGTCTAAAAATGGCACATGATTAAATAAGAACAGACAGGAAGTAAAAGAACAGCAAAGAAAAGTGGCATTAAATTCGTGAGTTTTGCTTTGTACTCAATTAAACTGGCAACTTTTAAAACTGCAGTGACACATACTGCGATTCTGCTTACCCTCAAATGGGTCATTTTGGAACCCGGAGAGCTTCTGAACTGATCGAACATCACCGTCTCTTCCCCGAGCTCCTGGTTCTGGGCTGCAAGAGATGACGGGTCAGCGCTCCACGCTCAGCAGTCTGCATCAGTCTCTTACTCGAATAACTCTCATAAAGCTCACACTGGAGGCATTACAACATTCCTTCCAGCCAAACATGACACAGTTCCTTCGAAAACCCATCAAATTAATTCCATCCATCCAAAGCTCTAAAACACAGCTGCTATTTAATGTGATTGTTTTATACTCTGCTTTATTATACAATCTGCATCACGAGTCACAAAATCAAAATGACCGTATAACACGGCAGTCATCATCTCTGCTACACAAACCACAGCGCTGTTTATTTCCGGATTATTATTGATCAAAAGGTGTTGATTCATTTTCTAATTTTCGGTCAGTCTTTCCAGCTGTAAAATCAAATCACAGGTTTATATTAATACATCATTGTTTCTATGGTAACAGCTCATTCGCAGGGATTTGTATGGCACACGCTCCATGTAAAAAAAACCCAAAAAAACTAATCTTTCATATGATGACGTTTTCTGTAAGGAGACAATTATTTATTTAACAGTAATGGAAGGAGTCTCCAGTGTCAGCGCTTTGTAACAGTCAGAGGTAAAGCTGTAACTTTTCCGACATCTTCAGGACAGTTTTTCTGCCGTTTTCCTTCATCATGACAAGCTGCGTTTTTTTTTTTGTTGTCTTTTTAACTTCAAGAGAGAGGAAAAAAGAAAGGCTGGTGAGGGAGCGGTGTCAGAAAGTAAGAACAGGAACTAACTTGTTTCACTGATGTTACGCAACGTTAAATGTGTCTTTCTTTAAACTGCTGTGGTTTAAAAGAAATAAAACGTGAAGGTATGCTGTTTGCTTCATCACACCACCACATCATTGATTATTTTCCTATGACAGCACAACACTGAGTGTTTTCTTCCTTTACGAAGTCACTGTGCTTGATACTGTCCTGTTTAAAAGTGTGAAATTTTTAACTACATGCCACAAAAAAAAAAAAAAAAAAAAAAAAAAAAAAAAAAAA
>CM040987.1:1688415-1757770 GCA_022985145.1 Pangasius djambal | reverse complement strand
TTTTTTTTTTTTTTTTCCACAAAACATCTATTCAACTAAATATGAAGCTAATCAAAGAAAAGAAAAAAAGATGTGTGTGTGTGTGTGTGTGTGTGTGTGTGTGTGTGTGTGGTATTTAAGTTGAGCAAGTTCTACTCACCTCTCAGCTCTGCACACTCCCTGCTGACACTCAGACAAGCTGGCTTTATTATTTCATTTTCTCCCTAAACTCCGCCCACTGCTAGAAACCCCCCTAAAGCCACATCCCGGAAGTAGACTACAAATTAGCCCTAGTCTAGATCTTAATCCTCACAGGAGACTTTATCATTTATTAGCGTACGCGTTAGATTAACACTAATCTCCAAAAACCTATTTTTTTAATACATCCGTCGGATTTCAACTTATTTCTATTTTATTCAGGTCCGCCTTCCTGATTAAAAACTACATTACCCACAATCCGAACTCACAAGCTCCACCAATCAGAGAGCACGAGTAAGGTGACGTCGCAAAATGAAGCAACGTATTGGTGCATTGTAGATGTTACATTATTTTAAAATATCATTGCTTAAACTTTATATACAAAAGCGCAAATTGTTCATAATAACGCGAGCATTTGATATTTTATTAATTTTCTGCTTCACTTTAAGCACTTTTAGATCTTAAATAACAAGAAAAGCCTAAAAAAAAACCCTCAAATTTGTTATTTTTATTAATATTTTTTCCTTTTCTTTTTTCTGTCCTGACTGTTCCTTTTCCCCTGCTATTTGTCATCTTTGTTGTCATCTTTTTGCAAATTAGTACCTGTTGAAAAAAAAAACTAGAAAATTTATATTATTAATTATACTATATATATATATATATATATATATATATATATATATATATATATATATATATATATATATATTTCAAAAGTGAAAGTTCTACTAAAATAATCATATTCCTGGGATTAACAAATAACCGTTGTATCCTCAGGTAAAATAAAATAAAACAAAAGAAGCACATTTTAAGTTTCTTCAAAAGATTAATCTCTCTTATTGACCTGTATTTGAAAATCCATGGATATTAGGCCTACTGATGATATTGATTATATATCCTCAAATGTATTTTCATACCACTGCTATGCAGATGACACTCAACTCATCCTCTCCTTCCCTCCCTCAGACACTCATGTTTCTGCTCGGATATCAGCATGTCTGGCAGACATCTCATCAGGGATGACAGCTCATCAGCTGAAACTTAATCCCACCAAAACTGAACTGCTGTTCATCCCAGGGGATTCTTCCCCATCTCAGGATCTTGCAATCTCCCTGGACAATTCTCTGATCTCGCCTTCGGTTACTGCACGCAACCTTGGGGTAACCATGGACAATCAACTGTCCTTCTCCTCTCACATTGCTAATCTGACACGCTCATGTCGATTTCTCCTTTACAACATCAGAAGAATTCGTCCATTTCTTTCCACACAGGCTACACAGGTGCTTGTTCAGTCCCTTGTCATTTCAAGACTGGACTACTGCAACTCACTCCTGGCAGGTCTGCCTCTGAGCGCCATTCGTCCTCTGCAGCTGACCCAGAATGCAGCTGCACGATTGGTTTTCAACCTTCCTAAGTTCTCCCACACCACCCCATTGCTGCGCCCCATTCACTGGCTTCCTGTAGCTGCCTGCACCAGATTTAAAACACTGATGCTCGCCTACAAAGCCAAAATTGGACCAACACCCACTTATCTCAAAGCTCTTATCACACCTCGCACAGCACCACTCTCCCTCCGGTCCTCTAGCACTGCTCGACTGGTCCCACCATCTCCCGGGGTACAAGGAAGACATGCATCGAGACTCTTCTCTGTTCTGGCACCAAGGTGGTCGAATGAACTACCCTTAGATGTCCGAACAGCTGAGTCACTGGAAGTCTTCAAGCAACGTTTAAAGACTTACCTCTTCATAAAATACTTAAATTAGCACTTAAAAAAATGTATTGTCTGAGCGCTTGTCTATTACCTCCCCAACAGAGATTTTGGACTGATGGTGTTCCTAGTTTGTGACCTAGTGAGCCAATATCAGAATGTATTTTTGATAGACTTCAAAGCACTTTTGTAAGTCGCTCTGGATAAGGGCGTCTGCCAAATACCATAAATGTAAATGTTAAAGGTGCAATAGTCAGGGATTTTTTAATTTAATTTCATTTTCATTTCTTACTTGGACAAATAACCTGGAAGATATATAGAACATGATAAAAAAAAAATTGGTTTAATCTATGCCCTCAGCACAAGAAAAAGAAAAACAGGTTCTGAGAAAAACCTGTTTGGAAAATTGACTTCCAGTCCAGAAAGCTTGTTTGTGTTTGGATCCGCTTCCTGTCAATCATTTTACAGACACTATATGGACCACCGTGGATCCTGGGGGCGGAGTTTTGTGAACATGGGAGGGAATGGGACTAATGGCTCAAGGAGTAAAAAAAATAATAATTCAAACATTCCACCTACATAACTGTTAGAGACCTAATCTTGATTTAGAAAAAAAAAAAAGACTAATCTTACCTAATGCCTTTAAATGCACAAGAGTCAATTTTCCTTTTTGTTTGTTTGTTAGTTTTTCTTAAGGAGATCTGTTGTAAGTTGGTGCTTAGCAAGAACCCCAAGAAATTAAAGTTTAATAAAAGAAAAATTTGAAATATGCTTAAACTGGTGTATTATCTTGAAATATGATATTATATCTCTTGATAATAATAATTTAAAAAAAGGATCAAATCAATTTTCAAATTTTTTTCTGTAATATAGTTGAGTCAGCTGGCTTCAGCTGTTAGAAATGGATCACAATGAGGTTTTATCTAAGGTACAAATTGTGATTTGAATTAGGAAATAAAATATGCAGGAAAATACCAAATGTCCAGTTTCTTGTGAGACTGTACTTACTGTTACAGTCTACTTCTCCTTCCTCCAAAGAGTCAAACAAACTGTTTACCAAATGCATTGCATTCCTGAAATATACTGTACCTTTAAAGTGGTGCAGAAAAATAACACGGCATAAAACATTTTAAAAGCCCAAAATGGTTATTTTAAAACAAAATAGACTGAGACTAAATGTAAATTAAAGCTTTTTTAAATTGTTATTAAGTCACCTGACTTCAGTACCTGTAATGTGTTTAGGAGAATTATACTGTATGTTATTGCACATATTTTCAACTTTGTGTCAATTTTTACAAAAAAAAAATACAAAAAACAAGTTTCTTATTTTCCCTACAGGGTAAATTCCGTAATTAATTATGAAACCTGGTCTTAAAAATAACACCAAAAGCAGTAAATAAAGTAAAATATTTTATAAATATGTATTGCGGCTAAAGCAGTAAACATACTATCAGCTGTTTCTGGTACTTCCGCGTTCGTCTCTTAACTCACGCTCTGATTGGTCAGTGACAGGCGCTCGTGCGCGACCGGAAGTACGAACTTACGTAAAAAAATGAAAAAACGAGTGATAATTTTTTTCCTCCGTAGCATAATTATATGTTCCGAGGCTTATAAATGAATTTTCTTTTCTTAAAGTTCGTCCAAAAAATATAAATAATTAATAAATAATAACAATAACAACGACGTCACAGCCGAGGACCGCCCCTCGCAGCTGAGGAAAGGAAAGTGAAACAGGTTTACTGCAGCGTTACAGCAGGACTCAAGGTACAGTAACCTGTGTTACATTTGTAAACGATAAATATTTATTATATTTATAAACAAATACAGCTGATAACAGAGAGTACAATGATGTAATTAAACCAAGATTTCAATACTGTATTATAATACTTATAAAACTTATATATAAAACTTAACAATCCACGTCACTCATAAGTGAGAGTGTAAATGTCAAAGTGAATGTTAAATAATAATAATTATTATTTTTTAAGGGAAATTACTACCTTCCTTTGTGACTAATATGTTAATATTGTGGATTTTAATGTATGTTAAGTTTTCATTATGTAACTGCATTAAACACAGGCCCAGACCCTTGTCATTTCCTGTTTACAGCATGTTTTAGGAGCTCTTGAATCTGACATGAGCTTTTATAAAGTATAAGCTATATAATATATTAATATATTAATATATGTTAATGACAACCTTTGGTGGATGTAATTAAACTAAAAAAAATTAATTAAATGTAAATTTGAAAAGTAATTAATTAATGTTTTTAAAAAAATGCTGATGCAAGAATCAAGAAAAAAAAACAAAAAAAATAAGAAACAAACAACATCCGTGATAAACGTAAAAGTTATCGAACTGCATCGATTTTTCCTGAGCACATTTCAAGTGGAACGAAACGCGCAGTGAGGTTGTCAAGGCCACGATCTATATATAGAAACCTCTGAATTAATTCAATGTTAATTTAGGATCAATTAATTCTATTAATTAACAGCAAAAAATTAATGGAAACAAATGAAATTAAATTAAGTGTAATTGTATAATAATGTAAAGGAGTATACATACATATATTTTACATTTTTATTCCATTGTGAACAAACCTAAAATTAGCCAGATTTCACACATACCAAATTGTAATATTAAATTGCATTACGATAATAATAATTTATGTTCATCATACAATTCATGGTTACCATGGAAATATCCCAAAACGGTGATTTATTTATTCGCAGGTACAGACCAATATCTTCTTTGTTTGATGTAAAATCTAAAAACATAGTGTGTATAATCTAAAAATCTACCTGCTCTCCTGCTCTCTTTCCACAGAATCATTCATCCAGGATGTCTTTAGATGAAGTAAGATATTAAAGACCATGGAGAACATTTTCTTTTTTCTTTCTTTCTTTCTTGAAAACACTGTGTCATGTCTATAATCTCTGATGCTCATGTTGAACCTGTCATTTCAGGATTTCTCTCTGGTCCCTGATGATGACCCATCACTCCACCTTAAAGCCCTGTATAAAGAGATCGATAAGCTGAAGGTGCAGCTCCTTCAGGAAGCATCTGTAACTTCACCATAATCCCATCACCTCAAACACAAGCTCACGTGAACGTGTGTTTAAATGTCCACAGGCAGAATACGATGGCCTGAAGAAGGAGCAGAAGTTGCTCTCCGAAGCCAGAAGCAGTAACATCATGTTTACTCAGGAGTTCCAGCAGCGAGCCAGTACTATGAAAAAGCGCCTGGAGGACGAGAAGATGAACCAAGCCGAGGCACTGAAGAAAGAGCAGGTCGCAAAAACCCCCACAGTGTGAACACTGAATGCACAGAAAATAATTCCCTTATGTTCACATACATTTTACAGCTGTAATGAGCAGCACGATTCACTTCAGCAATTCGATTCTTTGACTCACCTGTTCAGGTGAATCAAATGTTGAATTTTGATTCATTTGATTCGCAATTCAGAATAGCGTCCAAAAAAATAAAAATAAATTACAGTCCATATACATTTCAGGAATCAGAAATAATTTTATTTGCCAAGGAATATTTCAAGGAAGGTGAATCAAAAATATACAAAATATACAAATTAATCTACACCTTAAGAATCAAGCAAACATTGTTTTAGTGTACAGATTAAAAAATGACTTTCAGTTGTGACTGCCTGCAAGTTATTTCACGTAAAAGACAGAAAAATGAACAATTCACTACGAGTTTAAGGCGATGTACATTACGTAATGATGTGTATTAACTATTAACACCTTCTAATGTTTCCTCTCCGTGTAGGAAAAACTGGCAGACCTAAAAAAGGAGGAGAGCAAACTGAGTCTAGAGCTTCTGAAAGTCCAGCAGGAGTTGGGAAGAATGGACGAAACCCACCAGAGCCTGAAACAGCAGACTGAGGTTTGGGGTTAAGTTTACCAGTCAATAATACGAGACAGTAATGATTTATTGCCATGTGTTGGAGATGAATAGGGAAGAAGAGTACTAAACTCCTGAATTCAGATTGAAGAAATCAGTTCGCTCTTTAGGTGTCCGCTGCAGTGCCGGAGAAGAAGGTCGTATTTAACGGCGAGACGGCTGAAGGAGCGAATGCGCTGAGCTTTGATGTAAAACCTCACGTCGTGTACCCCATGGAGGGAGGCACGGCATTTATCACCTTCGAGGAGGAAGAAGGTGTGTAGAGTTCACTTCAAATCAGTATTAAGTAGTTATAGAAGGGAATGATTTATAATCGCACTATCCGGAGTCACCCAGATGAGGATGGGTTTCCTTTTGAGCCTGGTTCCTCTCAAGGTTTCTTCCTCATGTCATCTCAGGAAGTTTTTCCTCACCACCGTCGCCTCTGGCTCGCTCATTAGGGATAAATTCATACATTTACAATTTATATCTTGCATTTATATATTTCTGTAAAGCTGCTTTGTGACAACGTCCATTGTTAAAAGTGCTATACAAATAAAAATGAATTGAATCGAATGAATTATTGTATAATTGTGTGGTCCCTGGTGGTCTACCTCCGCACCCCGGGTTTGATTCCCTCTCCATGTTTCTCTGTTTTGCTCCTCAGTTGCTGAAAAGATCTTGGCTCTGAAGGAGCACGAGGTGCAGCTCGGGGAATGTAGCATCACCGTGCGGGCCGAGCCGGTGCAGTTTCTCATCCCAGCCAGTGTGGAGGTACGTCACAAGATCTCTAAACCTCTGCATTTAAAAATGTTTCAGGAAAAAAAATCAAAATGTACATTTCTCCAAATTCGCCAAATGGAGTCGCTCTATCCAATGTGTCCGATGTTTGCTTCCTTCTTTACTTCTCCACTTGAGCTCTGATCCTAATGTTGCTAATGTTAGTCTGTCTCACCCAGCATCTTTTATTCTTCATCGAGATCTTCAGCTGATACTGATTTACTGTCATCTATAAACATTAAAGATGTAACTGATTATTCAGAATGAACAGATACTGTGTTCTAAACAGATACTAATACAGATACAAGTAGGAGGAGCATTTTTCAGTGTTATTCAGTGTTTTTTTTTTTTTAAAACAAAGCTCGTCAGGGAGTCTGGTTGCGACTAGAAGTGTGTGTCCGGCTGGGATCCCGCGGAAAGCAACAGAACTCGCATTCATTAACATCATTAACATTAACGTGCAGCACCGTGTGATGCATTTACAGTATTCATTCATTCATCCTTAGTAACTGCCTGGTCAGGGTCGATGTGGTTTAAATTAGGCTACTAGTTTGTTAATATTTGCTTAAACGTTATATTAAATTTGGTAGAAAATATGGCAGGTAGGTACAAACAAAAATAATACCTGAGTTAGTGGGATTTTAAAAAAGTCCTGCACACATTTCTAGTTGAGAATTAAAGAAAGAAAAAAACTTAATGGTTTGTTCCACACCAGAAAAATGTGAACTGAATTTCGGCATGTAACTAAAAACTGGAACATTATCGAGGCTGCCATCCTGGACATCGTTTTTTTTCCTAGTACAATTTGGTATCAGCCTACCGCATAGGCTCCGCCTCCCAGTGTTTAATGTTGGAATTGTGATGCAACTTGGGATTGATACCGACTGTCAAAAGCTATTTCACAAGAAAAATATTCAAAAATGAATTTGGTGTAGCTTTATTTTGAAGCAAGTACACGAAGACTAGGACACATGTTTATGGAAAAGATTGTGGGTGATGTATTGGGTGACTTCCATTACCTGTTATGCTAGCTACATTAGCTTTATCGCTACAGCGCAGAACTTCTCACTCCAAACACGTCTTGCCCGATCGGCTGCATTTGGAGTCAAGGGAGAAATTGTTTAAATGTGATTTTCTTCAAATGCTCTCTTTTCGCTTTAGATGGACACTCAGGTTTGTCCTCGCCGCATCCTTGTCTCCAACCTGCCCAAGAAAGACAGTGTGGAGCGCATCCTGGACAAGCTGGAGATTCATTTCTCAAAGACAAGAAACGGAGGAGGCGAGGTGGAGGATATAGTCATGCTGGAGGATTCTGGCAACGTGGTCATCACCTTCCTAGACAGCAACAGTGTGTATATTATATATGTGTATATATAGGGGTATTGGTGGGACTGTTGGGCCCTTGAGCAAGGCCCTTAACCCTCTCTGCTCCAGGGGCACCGTATCGTGGCTGACCCTGTGCTCTGACTCCAACTTCCTAACAAGCTGGGGTATGTGAAGAAAGGAATTCCACTGTGCTGTAATGTACAGTATATGTGACAAATAAAGGCTTCTGCTTTAGATTTAGGGGATTGTTTGGAATTTTTAAGCAAATTATGCTAATGTGAAGTTGGGATTTGGTGAATGGATGTCTCGCTCTCTTCCCCTAGTTGCCAGTGGACTCACAGATAAACCGATGCATGAGATTGAGCTGGACAGAGGAAAGAGATGCAAGGTGAAGGTCACGCCCTTTCTCAACGGCGAGATCACGCTTCTCAAGGTGAGAGGAACTTTATGCCTGGTTACTTGACTAATGCTGAATGCACACTACGTGATTTTCCTATCGCAGATTAATTTTGGGGATCTGCAACAAACCCATCCCTCCCATTCCAGCCCCCTCCCCCACCATCCCCTCAGCTCAGTGTTTTCAAGCATGGTTGAAATTCTCAGTGATAAATCACGTTGTGTGAGCAAGCAGCACGAACAGCTCTGCGCAACAGTCAAGAGGAAACTAATTTACGCAAAATAATATTGCTTCTGTAAGAAATGAATTAGAATATTATACCGACACAATGCTTAGAGAAACACAGTTTGAAAATAGCAACGTTTCTTTGAACGATACCCTCCAGTTCTCTTTGCAGAACAGACGATCCTCACTGCTTGCATCTCCCCAGCGTTTTTTTCTCTTTTTTTTCTCGTTTTCATACAAAACAGTTCAGAAAACGACAATCAGCCAGTTGCTCATGCTCCAGCTTGACAAAGTCACATGATAGACAGCTCTTGTGTTTGTTTTTTCATTGTAAAAGGCCAGATTTTGCTATGTGGGCACAATAATACACAAACCTCAGTAATAACACAGATGCGCTGATGTAGTTTAGGGCAATTTATCACTTGAATACTTGAGTCCACGCTTATTACCGACTATGGGCTCATTTGGGGGGTGAGCTTGCAAGTGCTAAAAGTCGCGGTTCCCCTTGTAGAGAAAGAAAAAAATAAGTCATGGGCAGTGGAGGATTAATAGTTAAGCTCACGTGATAGTAATGAGAAGGTTGTGAGAGCCACCGTTGGGACCTTAAGCAACTCTTAAGTTTAAGGAGTAGTCAAAAAAATCTATGAAAAAATCAAATGTATACAATTCTACCTTTAGCACAACTGTAATTGATCAGCCAGTTGTAATTGTGTTTGGTGTTTGAACGAACAGATACTATGTTCTAAACAGATACTAATACAGATACAAGTAGGAGGAGCATTTTTCAGTGTTATTCAGTGTTTTTTTTTTTTTAAAACAAAGCTCGTCAGGGAGTCTGGTTGCGACTAGAAGTGTGTATCCGGCTGGGATCCTGCGGAAAGCAACAGAACTCGCATTCATTAACATCATTAACATTAACGTGCAGCACCGTGTGATGCATTTACAGTATTCATTCATTCATCCTTAGTAACTGCCTGGTCAGGGTCGAGGTGGTTTAAATTAGGCTACTGGTTTGTTAATATTTGCTTAAACGTTATATTAAATTTGGTAGAAAATATGGCAGGAAAAATATGACCCAGTCGTAATTGTGTTTGGTGTTTGTAGTTTTGCGCTGGAGCTACGGGGTAATGTTGATAAGCATTACATGACTGTGTGACATTCCTGAAGAACTGGGTGTGGTTTTTAGACTTTCATTACTACCTCAGACCTGCCAGCCTGTGTAGGAGCTCTGAAGGTTAATATCAGTGTATCGTTCCAAAAGTATGCCAAAAAATGCGGTCATCTTTTTTCCTCCGAAAAAAAAAATGACACATAAACCAATCGATGTGAATCTGGAATGATTGACAGTTGCATAGGTGCTTTGAACTGTTCGGGATTAACTGGAAGCCCTGCCTGGAACTCTTGACTTGATTTTCTCACTTTGAAAGATGATGCTGTTTCATTCATTTTAATTTGAAGATTAATCCATAAGGGTTAAAAGGTCCCACCTTTCCTGTAATTCCGTCCTCAGACGTGTAACACGACCTGCTCCAAGACCGTGCTGCTGACGGGAATCCCCACTGTGATGGAGAAGGACAACCTGCAGGACCTGCTGGAGATCCACTTCCAGAAATCTGCCAACAGCGGAGGAGAAGTGGACGCAATCGTGTACAACCCAGTGGGCGAGAGAACCCTCGCCGTGTTCCAGGAGGACACTGCCAATCCTGAGTAGAGCCATTAAAGTGGACTGAGCCGTAAAATCCTACACTGATATTCTGGGTTTATGTAATGGACTTTCCTGGAAGTCTTTCATCTACATACAGGCCAATCATATTACTTACCTGGTTTATAGTATCATGATTCTAAGAATATTTAAAATAAATTTACAGTATATTTCTCTATTCCTGTATCTTTTTGGACAGCATTTTAATCGAACCTTCTTAGCGCTGCATTCGGGACGTTATCACTTCTAGCATGCCAGGCATGTGACTCTATTACCTTCACAAATTCATGAAAAGAAATGAACCAGGGTTGGAGCTAAGGTTTCAGTGATGAAACGTGAACGTGTTTATCTCTTAAGCTTTAAAGTAACAGAGTTGAGTTCTTTAGCATTGAATTAGCAAATACACAAAATGTGGTTGACTAGAATCCGTGCTAATGGCATGAAGAAATTAAGGACATTCGAATAATTTGCTTAATAAGTTTTTCATTTACTTTCAATCTATAATTTGGGTAAGTGGGTTGCAATTTCAAAATGGCCTCATCAGTCAATGTATCAATGAAAATAAAAAAAGGAAAAAAGTGAGGACTTAAATTTCTTCTTCTCATGATCCTCAGGAATTTCAGATGAAGAACATGTGACCTGTGGAATATTCCAAATACTTGTACAGTTTTCATAAGCTATAATGGGCGATTCGAGGAAAATGAAGTTGCAGGCATGAGATGTTACACAATTACGCCAAAATAATAACATTTCTGAAGTATTTTAATGATTATATGTCAAAAAATACCTTAACTTTACATACAGATTGGTAAATGTAGGACACAAATAGCACCTCAATCGTCGAATCACCCTGCATTAAGCTAACACGGCTAGCTAGCAACTCACAAACTCTGCTGTCTGTTGGGTTACGTTACGCTAATTAGCAAACCGTTTCACTGGGGTCATTTTAAGCTGAGCTAGCTAGCGTTACAAGTTTGTAGACGATCAGAAATGAAAAGCTGTTTCAAAAGAATCATTTACATGAGCTCATTTACTAATGTGATGACCTGCTTTTCTTGTAGCCAACATTTCCCTCATGCTTTGATTTTTTTTTTGTGTGTGTATATTGTTAGAAATCTTTCCCGCAGTTCAACGTAGCCAGCTAGACTAGCACAACATGACAGGTGGCACATCTTGCTAATTATCTAGCCGCGTTCGCTTGTTCCAACATAGAGGTAACCGTGTTTAAAATGTTTCTGGTCGAGTTGAAAAACTAACCAGGGATTAATATATTTTAACATTTTAAGCAGGGATAGCTTTGTGCTAGAGCAGTCAAAGAAATCTGACACAACTAGCTAGCAAGTTAAAAGTTACGCTGCGGTTGTGTTACGTTAGCTAAATTTAGCAGGCAGCTTACTTTAATCAAAATGACAAGGACGTGGGCACAAAATCCATCACTGCATCTGTCTGTCGCAAAAGAAATGAGCTTTAATTAATCTAATTCAGCGACTTAGTGAGACGTGTTTTATTAACTAAAGGATTAGACTCTCAGGATTTCTTCTTCCGCATCCCTTTTTTTCACCCACTGTACCATTAGGACTGAGAATGTGAAGAATGTGAAGAATGTTCTACGTGGCACTGATTTAAAACAGAAACTAAACACAGAAATGTGATGTAAATGCTTAAGAACACGAGCTGCCCTATTCACAAGGAAATAAACACCACCTCGTACTTTTATGTGGTTTTATTGTAAAAACAGTAACAGCAAGATGAAGTATAACAGCCGGCCATTCCGAACGGCTCACAGCACACATACAGCACGTCAAAATAAAGGTCTTAATGCAGAACCACATGAAATGTGAACAAAACGATGGTCTAACGTCCATCAGGCACTTGGGAGAAAGAAAGGTTTAGGAGGTTCAGTTCAGTTCAGTTCAGTTCCTGAACTGATAAAAGGAAAACAGACAAAAACAATTTTTAAATCAAGTTGTAACACGTACAGTACGTTAGTACAGCGACGCTCTACTTGTTTAGCTAAATCGTCATCATCGTCGTTTTTCGTGTTTCAGCGTCCCCAAATGAACAGTACAGTACATCGCTTGTGAATCGTTACTGCGACATTTTCCTTTGCATAACTGATATCACAGATCCACAATTTCACCAGTGTAATATAAATATTTTCAGCATATATCTATATAATCCATATTGTGTGTCTCGGAATACATGGAATAAACAATGTTAAATCAGGAGTGATAATCTGGTGTCCTGTCCTCCAGCTCTCGCACACCATCCATTAAAAACATTTCAGATTAAAAACACTCGACTCCGCCTCTTTGTTCAGGTCATCGTTTCGCTGATATATGTTTATGGAACATGAAGATTTGTTTTCCTGGCTACAATATTCATTAAAGTACTCTCCAGAATAATTATTGGTACCCTTCATTTACACCCCCCCAAAAAAAAAGAAAGCGCAAAAATGAATGTGCTTATTAAAAAAAAAAAAAAAAAAGCAATTACACAAAACGATTAAAATTTCCACTCAACAGGAACAATGACTCATTCTATTAAGAACCACTCTAACAACAATTAAAAATAATAATAATAATAATGCAATCAGGAGTGTGTGTGTGTGTGTGTGTGTGTACACACCCAAAAAAATAAAAATAAATTAATAAATAAAAAAAATGATTATTGACACCCCTAAGGAATATTTTAATGAATTCTCTCCAGGGCAGGGTGCCAATAATTTTGAGAAGGGGAGGAGGAGTGTATAGTGTTGTATTTAAACATTTTTCCCCACCCGAAGACAATGTCCCAGTATTGTTAAGCTCTAAATATCATGTGTTAGTGTGTATATATATATATATAAACTCTGTTTCATGAAGGGTGCCAATATTTCTGGAGAGCACTGTATGCTGCCACTACCTTGTTAAATTTCTGAACATTTATTTTCTCTGCAGTTACATGTATACAAAACATCAAGACCTGATTTTTAAACTATATGTTAATAATAATAATAATAATAATAATAATAAAGGCGATGGAAAACATAACAGATCGATGAGCGCGACTTGTAACTAGTCTAAATGTTCACATCCGCTGGAAGAACACACAGAAACGGTTGTGTTAGCGGCTAAAGTTAGCTCACCGGTTATATATAAAAAAAAAAAAAAGTAATCAGCAACCATTCCACAAGGAGACGATTTGAACCTTATTGCACTTACGATATTTCTACAAACGTTATTTGCATATATTGTGCTTCATCTTTTTAACCTCGCGGCTGCTCTGTTGCTACACATTGCACTATCGAGGCTGGATACATGTGTTACAACAATGAAACGACATTTCTATCAGACAAACATGCACGTGTGTTAGAGGTGTCATGATGGTGGTGGTTGTTTTTTTGCTGCGTTCGTTACCAGTTGATCAGTGACAGGTTTCCGATGGACCGTTCACTAAAGTGGTTACTGTAGAAGAATAAAGCTTTTTCAGTCTCTACACGTAACATACGAGAAATCAAGGCTACAGTGTGAAATGTGAGCAGCCGGCAGGCGACTGGAGGAAAGGGGTCCAATCAGGCGACGATGACCGGCGCCCAGTCCCTCCTCGTGCGTCCGTACTGCGAGTAGAAAAGAACATCGCAGATGAGAAATGAACGAGTCCGTACAGAAAATCGAATCTTTCTATCAGGAACAGTATTGTGTGTGTGTGTGTGTGGTGACCTACCTGGATATCGGTAAGCTCCTTGTGGAACCTGGTGGCGAGCTCAGGGCCGTTCTTCATGGTCGGGATTTCAAAGTGCTAGTCAAAAGATTAATAAATAAGCTGAAAACGTGTGAGAACTTTTCCACATTTTGTAGCGATACAACCAAAATTCAGCGACGAGAAGTCAGAGAAGCAACCAAGAGGCCAAGGGTAACTCTGAAGAAGAGGTTCACAGCTCAGATGGGGAAAAACTTCCACAAAGCTGGGCTTTATAGAAGAGCGTCGAAATGAAAGCCAGACCAAAAAAATCAAACATTTTGGTCTCAGCACAACGCGTCACATTTGGCGGAAACCCCAATTCACCCTGAGGACACCATTAGCAAGTAGCAGGTATGAAGCATGGTGGTGGGAGCATCACGTTCACCGCAATCCTTCGCCACATGGTTGCTTCTCTGACTAATCCCCTCTTTACCCGATCACTGACGTGTGTCATATTCTTTCCATTTTTAATAACTGATTTATAGATTTTTTATTTGTGAATAATTTCACAAACTAGGGGTGGGGCAATATGTAAATCATGATCCCCCCCCAACGGATTTCTACAATGCATGATATGCATCACGATATATAGGTTTGCTCACAAAAGACCTGCAATACAGCAGTGCTGCATTTAATACAAAAACAAACAACTAAATGAATAAATGTTTGACACTGAAAAAGAGAGAAAAAAAAAAAAAAAAAAAACCTGTAAATATATGAACGCAGATTTCAAAGAATGAGTACAAAATCAGCACTTCGGCTGCTTCACCTGGCCACAGCTGCACATCAGCGGACTCCATTATAATACTGATTTCTGACGTTGAACACAACGTCGGTCTGATTTGCGTTAATAACGGCGTGAGGTCTTACTTGTCCTTTATAGAGCAGGCTGCCGACGGGACACACCACACACGCCGTCCCCGCCCCAAACACCTCCAACACTCGTCCTCCGTTCAGAGCGTCCAGCAGCTCCTTCATGACCAGCGTCCGCTCCGTCACCTTAAACTCACCCTGTAACACACACACACACACACGCACGCACGCACGCAAAAAAAAGTGAAACTATAAATATATAAAACGAGTATTTATGGAGCACAATGATTATAAAAATAAAATAAAAGATGATGTGAAAATGTACACAAAAAGGGCTCAAGGGGGGAAAATGACCCAAAAATAGAATCAATTCAAATATGAAAAAAAAAAAAAAAAACATAAATCGAAGAAAAATAAAGAAAGTGTATAAGCTAAAAATATAAATACCATAACAGAGGGAACACTTTTTATTCAGAGATTTCACACAATTTGAAAAAGAGTATGCCATACAATATTCAAAATAATTAAAAAGTACAATTTGTAAATGCTTTAGCGAATAAAAATGTTCAAAAACGTTTGAACAAAAAGGATAGATTTTTTATTTTTTTTTTTTAAAGAATGAAAATATTTCTTGTTTTGGGAATTCATCATGAAGAAAAAACAAACAGATGTTACAGATGTGCCATTTCTGCGGTATGGATATGACGCGTCTGAGAGTTAGCACTCACTATACGAGCTGTATGAACGATGCGATTTTCTCTAAATTCTATCAGAGACGTTAAAAAGGATGAAATATTAGTGAGAGTACAAGTGAACATTTTTTTAAAAAAAAAAGTCGTTTTGTTCCTGCGCTCACAACTTTGTGAGTTTGTGTGGAATTGCGTCTATGCAGTATATATTCCGTAAAGTAGAAATGTATACATATACAGCAGGATAAATAAACGAGCATTGTGTTTTAAATAAGACAACGATTACGGTTTCCTGCATCACCCTGCTGTTTCCTCATGTCCTCCCCTCTCTCTCTCTCTCTCTCTCACACACACACACACACACACACACACACACTCACCCACTCCCTGGCCAGGTCCAGTAGAGACTGTCTGGTGACCCCGGGGAGAATGATGCCATCTAGTGGAGGGGTGACCAGCTCTCGCTCTGCAGACGGATAAAACACACAATCTTTTCACAAATCTCTGCCGGCAGTTTGCTTTGCTGCAGTCGTATCGTCCTCATTTTAGGAAACTTCCTGATCATTTGGACATACAAACCAAAATTCGAACAAACCTTAGTGGTTAGCAAATTTAATACCTGCTTTTCGGTTGTACTAATTTGTGCACGTGATCACTGCGGTCCCTGAGGTGACTTTTAAGGTTTGGTAAATTACATTGTTTATCTATTCGCATTGACTCCGCCCTGTATTTAGCACTGCCCCAAATTACATTAACATAAGACAAAAAAATAAAAAATACTGGACGTTTTATTTTGCTCACGGGAAAACCGCAATCCTTTCCACTTAATAAATCAAGGCCTGAGAGCACAGTAATGAACGAGCATCAAGAAGTAGATACGTTAAGGAATAAAACACTTGGGGAAGTGCTGTTAAAGGAAATTAATCAGTGATAGGGTGGTGTGATGAAGCGGAGTGACTGTTACACTACTGTCAGAAAATCAGTCAACACCTTCTGACCAATCAGAAACCAGAACGTTGTGGTGTAAAACGAATACAGTCGATGGCCGTGTGGCTGCAGTGGAGCTCCTCAGCAGAGGACAAACAAACTAAAAGCTTTTCGCCCTTTTCTTTTCTTCACGTCTCCTAGCAACAGGAACACGTTAAGCACACTTTTGTAAGTGTTTGGGTTTTAATTAAGTCACAAGGCCAGTAAGGTGCGATGTCCAGGCTTTCAGCGTGCGATTTTCTGCTATTAGTGAGTGATCTCTGGTCATTAGTGTGTGTTCCACTACTTCCACCTTAAAAATGTACAAAAATCAGTGACATGGTGTGTGATGCTGCGAGTTTTTAATCTGTTAACATCTTTAACATGTCGTCTACCCGAGGTCTTAGCAAGTCGAATCCAAGGAACTGAAGTGTGTAAATCTCCAAGGATATGTACACACACACACACACACACACACACACACACACACACACACACACACACACAGTTTTATACTCTTCTGCTGCTATATTGTCATTTGTTTTCGTCATCTGTCTTTTATCTGCTGCTGTAACACTGGGAGTTTTCCACCTGGGATTAATAACGTTATCTTATCTCTTATATTAACTTACACACTTATATTACCTTGTGCTGTGTGCACTCCAGTGACAAAGGTGTGTGTGTGTGTGTGTGTGTGTGTGTGTGTGTGTGTGTGTGTGTGTGGCTGATTAAAAGGAAAAACACTCCTACACAATGTTCCTTTTACAATAAATGTTTATATGTACAGTTTTCCTGATCATTTTTAAAAGGTCACTAGCTGCGTCATTAGAAAAGAAGAGATGAAATGCATTCGTGAGACCGAATCAGAGCAGAGAATAACGGATATTTTGGGAAGGTATGCGACCTGGCTTTTTTCCAAAACCTGAGATTTCCACATTTTCCAGGTCTGAAACTCTTCCATTCCAGACCCACGCAAGAATCCTGATACATGTGTGTCCTGTGCATGTGCATAGAGAGAGAGAGAGAGAGCGAGAGAGACAGAGAGAGAGAGAGAGAGAGAGAGAGAGAGAGAGAGAAAGAGAGCTCACCTCCTTTCTCATTGGTCCAGTAGATGAAGAGGTTCATGGTGCCGACCTCGGTGATCTCCTCTTTGTCGCCGTACAGCCACAGCACCTGCTGACAGCCCTGCTTCACCGCCTCGGTCTGGATGGCTATAGTGGGCCCATAGTTACTGAAACACACACACACACACACACACACACATACATTTAATTTAAATGACATTTAAACTGTGTGCTTAAGTCCATATTTGTCCATATTCAAACGTAGCCAACTTAATCGAGGTTTATGATGAATGGCGTGTGGGGGGTCGATTATTTCATCACATTCGTAATTCACGCTTTTGAGGTTTTAAGGACAAACTGACTAAGCACACATCGGCTACACGTACAGCTCGTGCCAAACATTTAATTCATCATTTTATCCATTAAAAAGTCTCTCTTCAAGATAAGCAATGTTTCTGATTAAGACTCGTCTCCTCCGATGTCCTCCGTGTGGGAAAAAACCCAAAACTTTCCGCTCAATGGAACATTTAATGGAACGATTTTATTAATTAATACTGAACAGTGCCATATTTTGGTATTTAACATTACCCTTGACTGACCTTGTACAGTTTCAGCCGGACATGTTTTGATGAAAAAAAACCTGCTTAAGTTCAAGCCTGAAATCGTGCGTAAACGAGACACATCTCTGTTTTAGACAAAAACCTCCATTCCGCTCAGGGCATTTCTGAACTAGCACTGAGGTCTGAATACTGATTACACACACACACACACACACACACACACACACACACACACACACACGGGCCCTGAAGGACTAAAACGCCGCTGCATCGCTCTCTTTAAAGACTAACTCCCACTGCACCGCTGTCAGCATGTGTTAGCGTGGTGTGTGTGTGTGTGTGTGTGTGTGTGTGTGTGTGTGTGTGTAATGTGGAGAATGCTAACTGGCCTTTGATTTTGTTCACCTTCCTGACCGACATGTCACAGCAGACGGCATTTTCTCTCTTGGCACGCCTTCGTCTGAGTCATCGCCGTCATATCGATCAAAACACACTACAGTCTGCGATCGCTGTAAAGCCCGTGGCTCAGCAAAGCAGAGAGCGAAACGTAACATGACATTAACAGCGTTGTATTCGTTCATGACGCTGGTATTTTTTTTATTTATTCAGCGTCCTTCCTTTACCCTGGACCTGTGCGGCGGCGACTCGATTCACTGCACCTCCACTCATTTAATTCAGAAATAATAACGAGGAATTTGAAGACTGAAGCAGAAGTTTCTCTCTGAATGGCATAAATCATCACACGCATTCCTGCCTTAACATTAATCTGATGGAAGTTAAACAGGCTAGAAAATAGTTCACGTGTTTTACAACATCCCACAAACTCCAGGAAGCAGTGTGTAATAAGAGCGAGGTTAATCCTGATTAATCCACAGCACTCACACAGCAAGCTTTAGCTCTGAATGTTTGTGCAGCACTAATGTGCTAGAATGAAAAGCCCCTCTGTCTCTCTCTGTCTCTGTGTGTGTGTGTGTGTGTGTGTGTGTGTGTGTGTGTGTGTGTGTATATATGGCATTGCATCAGACTTCTACTTTACTGAGTGCTAACATCCAAGGTTCTGTCTGAGCAATTTGTGAATTCTTCCACAAGGTTTTTCTCTTCATGGTCAGACATCAACCAACCAATCAAAACAAACAAACAAACAAACAAACAAATATATAAAAATCACAAACGAAAAGGCAAGGTCAGTCAGAAAATGGAAAAAGGAAAAAAAAAAAAGTTCAGAAAAGGTTGGGGGAAAAAAAAGTACAGTCAGAAAAAGGATGGACACAGAAACAGGCTGGTCAAAAACAAAAAAAAAAAAAAAAAAGAAAGAAAAAGCATGGATTATCCAAAATAAAAAAAGAAATAAATTATTTTTAAGAATAAAAAAGCCTGGGAAATGGCCAAAAATGGGAAAATAAGACATAGAACATGGATTAACAATAAAACTATGCACAGGCTGAAGTTTAAAAAAATAAATAAAAAATAAAACAAGACCACAGAAAAAAAATAACACAAACAGAAAACAGAAAAAAAAAGAGGATCAGAAATGTAATAAATTTATTCCCGGCTCGTTATGATGTAAGACTGCAGTGTGAAACGAATCATTGTGTTCATTAAAAAGAAAAACGAAATCGCCTTTGTTTAATGTTTATCAGGTGAATAATATGGAATTAAAAAAAAAAATTAAAAATTCTTAAAAAAAGATTGAATATTATATTTTTTGCCTCTGACCTGCCCATCTTGTACGCTCCCACTCCGCCCCTGCAGGCTCGCACGAAGCGAGGATCCGCCAGCAGGGAGACGGGACTGAAGGCTCCCGTGGTGAAATACGGCCCCACCGGCCCCACGATGACAAACAGGAGGGCGTGGCTTGGTCGAGACACGCCCAAAGAAGGCTGAGCCAATCAGAGACAAGAGAATGGAAAGGGTCAGCATAGCAGCCGCGATCCGATGATTAATTTACAACATACAGAAACATGCTAAATACAGTTATATAACTAGCTAGCTAGCATTAGTTAGTTAATTAGCCAGCTAGCATCTTTCAAAGTCACATTAAGACTGGGACGATACGACAAAAATATAATACCATGATTCTCAAAGGCATTTCTACCACACACACACACACACACACCACGTGTATCACGATATAAACACACACACACACACACACACACACACACACCACAGGTATCACAATATAAACACACACAAACACACACATTGTGACACTTTTATTACGGTATCGATGTTATATTTGTAAAATTGTGATATTGTGACGTTATCGTGATATTGTGATGATATTTTGACCGTGATATCGGTGTGTGTCAGCATGAAGCTCTCACCTCAGTGCCGATGAAGGTGGGTCTGATGTAAAGGCTGGCGCTGGTGGAGTACGGAACCCACTCGCGGTCCAGCTCGATCAGCTTCTTAATGCACTCCAGCAGCTCGCTCTTATCAAACAGCTGCAGAGAGACGAGAACATTTCAAAATTAAAGAACAAAAACCTGCAGCTACTGGATGGAGAGAATCAGAGCTGGAGATGATCAACAAACAAGCTCAACAAACCCTGAACGCTGTAGTTAAACCCTGAACGCTGTAGTTAAACCCTGAACGCTGTAGTTAAACCCAGACAACAGGAGAACACTGAACACTGTAGTTAAACCCTGAACGCTGTAGTTAAACCCTGAACGCTGTAGTTAAACCCTGAACGCTGTAGATAAACCCTGAACGCTGTAGTTAAACCCTGAACGCTGTAGATAAACCCTGAACGCTGTAGTTAAACCCTGAACGCTGTAGTTAAACCCTGAACGCTGTAGTTAAACCCTGTAGATAAACCCTGAACACTGTAGTTAAACCCTGAACACTGTAGTTAAACCCAGACAACAGAAGAACACTGAACGCTGTAGATAAACCCAGAACGCTGTAGTGAAACCCAGACAACAGAAGAACACTGAATGCTGTAGGTAAATTGTAGTACTTTATTTACAGTAACATATAAAAACCGGTAGCCAGCGGGGACCACCAGAGGTCCTGATTTTATTTAGCTACAGAGACGATTGATTTCTCGGTGACGAACTCTACACCAGATCCACACATAACACATCGAGTGGATATTGCTCTATCCTAATCTACACAAAATGATAATAAAACACCATGCATTCTTCCACTATTTTTATTATATTTATTTATTTATTAATTTCTTTATTTATCAGCTTAATTATTTATGCATTTATTTATCCTAATCTACTTTTAAAAAGATTGCTGTTATATATCTTTATATTTTATTTATTTATCCATTTACTCTTTGCTTATCTATCCATTTTATCCTTCTTATCCAACCTTCTTTTTTTTAATATTTGTACATTTAATTACATGAATTAATTAAATTTAAATATTTAAATTTATTCATCCATGAATGTATCTATCCTTCACCCTTTTTTTTATCCGTTTATTTATCCAGCAATTAGTTTATCAGTGTATCTATCAATTCATCTATTTATCTATCTGCCACCTTTCTCTTTTTTATATTTTTATTTGAATTATGTATTTTAAATTGAATTAATTAATAGATTTATCCATCTGTTTTTAAGTTAGGTTCACCACGAGGATGAGCGGCGTCTCTGTTCCATTCTGTAATGAGACGTCTGTCTGTCTGTCTGTCTGTCTGTCTGCCTGCCTGCGTGTGTGTGTGTGTGTGTGAGAGACTCACAGGCAGGCAGCAGCGGTCTGCACTGCGATACATGCGCTCCATGTTCAGCATGGGCCGGAACAGACGGATCTGATTATCCACTCCTCGGAACGCCTTCATCCCCTCAAACAGCTAATGACCCCACACACACACACACACACACACACACACGGTACAGAGTACAGAAAGAGAAACATGAGATGCAAGAGTAAGTGCCCTTGTAGATTTGATTAAATCCAGTCTACACTACAAATAATCATCAAATCTGAAACTAGAATTAAGATTAAGAAATATGATATTTATTTACGAGGCACTGGAAGTGTATAGAGACGTTACGGAATAAAAATACAGCTCGGAAGAAAGCAGCAGAGATCGTTGGCGTCTCTAGTGAGCGCACGTAGCTAGTACAGTTAGCTTGCTTTGCTAATCTAATCCGAGATTAGATTACAGCAAATCAAACTTAAATACATTTTAAACTAATGTGACGTGTACAGATCGTACAGTCGGCTCCAGTGTGTGGATTTTTGGGACAAAAGCTTTTTAAGGAAGTGAAAATATGACGTTGTTTTGAGAAATATGAAAGAGCCAAGAGTGACTTTCTGAACAAATTCCCTTTTTTTTTGGGCAAAACTTCATCCGTTTTTTTTTTGCCTTTTATTTTGTCTAACTATGTAATGTTACTGTTATGGTCTTCGACGTAGTCTTCTTTAAAAAGCCAAACAAAACTGTGAGCAGGATGGGTCGTGAATAAATAATGGCACCTCGATGGAGTAGTGCAGGGCGGAGGACGCCGGGTGGAGCGACAGGTTTTGGAAGGATTTAATCTGAGGAGCTTCCCATCCTCCTTTCTCCGTCCAGTTCACAGTCAACATGTGATCAGAGAAAAACTTCCCAAAGCCCAAGTTGGACGGGTCGGGCTTGGTGTTTGGCGCCTGCCTCTTCTCAATGGTCAGATCTGCAGCCTGGAGGGGGGGAGAAAGAGAGAAAGAGAGAGAGAGAGAGAGAGAGAGAGAGAGAGGACAAAAGACAGGGAGGTGGGAGTGAAAGCAGATATGTGGAAGGACAGACAGGTTTTTTTTTTTTAATTCACCATGACTGATTGTGCATGCATTTGACAAATAAATTCATTCAAAATTTAATCAAATTAAGAGCAGTGAGTGAGGAGAAAGGAGAGAGTGCTGCAGAGCGTGAAAGAGCAACAACAAAAAAAAAAAAAGCAGAGAAAAACAACAAGAAGAAGTCAGAGAAAATCCACTACAGCACACTTCAAACAGCTCGGACATGCAACCAACAAAACAGAAACTCCACCCAAGCTAAACCCGAACAGTGAGAACGACTGAACAGCGCCGTCTCAGCTCATAAACGCGTGAGACAGCCCCGTCATGCACATTCCACCACCGGCAGGGCGTGACCGGGAACCGAGCCGAGGGATCGGGTTACACCTCCGCTCTTCAGGTTCACTAAGTGACTCACCTTGAAAGAGGAGCTGGCGAAGCGCAGAGGTCCCGAATACACGGGGAGAGGCTGCAGGAAACGCCCACAGAATGCCTGAGAGAGAGAGAGAGAGGGAGAGAGAGAGAGAGAGAGAGAGAGAGAGAGAGAGAGACAGAGAGGGAGAATGAAGTAAATGTGAGACAACACATTATTCAGATCAGTTCATGCACAGCTGCCTTTCACAATCAAGGTGTCAGGTCGTGTTGTTGATGTTAAAAGCAGGTTGCGTGGCATGAGGGTCAGGCATTAGTGGTCACATGCCACTTCCTAGAATTTAGTGTGCATTTTAATCAGTGTGTGTGTGTGTGTGTGTGTGTGTGTGTGTGTGTGTTATTTTTCCCTAGCAACCGATTACTGATCGCCACTGTTCAAAACAACCAATCACTGATCACCGCTGTTCAAAATAACTGATTATTGATTGCCACTGTCCCTAACAACCAATCACTGATCGCCGCTGTCCCTAACAACCAATCACTGATCACCGCTGTCCCTAACAACCAACCACTGATCACCGCTGTCCCTAACAACCAATAACTGATCGCCACTGTCCCTAACAACCAATCACTGATTGCCGCTGTCCCTAACAACCAATCACTGATCACCGCTGTTATAGATGATCAATTACTGACCATGATTGTTCCAAACATTCAATCACTGATCACCGCTGTCCCAAACAACCAATCACTGATCACCGCTGTCCCAAACAGCCAATCAATGATCACCGCTGTCCCAAACAGCCAATCACTGATCATTGCCACTGTTACAGATGACGAATTGATTACCACCATCGTTCCTAACAACCAATTACAGATCAACGTTGATCTCTACAGCACAATTTTTCCCAAAGCCCAATCACTGATTAGTATTTTTCCTGACAACCAATCAGTGATCATCATTGCTTGCCCTACAAACACCCCTCTTTTTTCTTGGTTTTGAACTCACTTCTTGGTGATATTTATTCCATCTGTAACCGTTTCGTTCGTGTCGATTCCCGACTCCTCACAACCGCCGCTTCGTTTTATCTGCGCTCTTGATAGAAACGAAAGAATTTGGCGAAATACGTAAACAATTATTTTTGTGATCGCCAAAGATGACTTCTTTCTACGATAAATACATCATAATCTATTATTTTCTACTCTGATAAAACTTTACTTGATTCTATGTCTTTTCATCAAGTCTTCCTTCGTCATCATTTGATATGCAAATGAATTCCCCGATTCAACAGATTATGCAAATGAGTCTGTGACGTCAAGCATTTTAGCTGCTTTCCCCTAAAAACAAACCAAAAAAACAAAACAAACAAACAAAAAAAAACACCTTAAAAACGCCAACCAACAAATTTGCACCAGATTTTACTAAACACATGAGAAACATTTTTAAAAAAATAATTTTATGTAAAAATCCATAAGTTAATATAAACATATTTAATCCAGACAGCCTGAGAAAGCTCTCATGTCGTTATTTCTTCTTTGGGAAGGTCATGTGATTTTACAAGCCTCATAATTCTGGGTGTGACCTCAAAATAAAATAAAATAGGAATAATAAACTAAGTTTAAGGTCAGGTTGCATCAGACAAGCTGGAGAACTGACAACATCTTACACCTCAAGTGTGTCCAAGTGCTGACTTGAGGAACTGCACACACCTTCGTCTTAATCGAAAAGGTGCAGAATATACAGAAAATGTAAATAAACAAACAAACAAACAAACAAACAAATATGATGCACACTTCGCACGTGCAGCTTATTCATGGCTTTTATTTCCATAAACCAGCTCGCGCGACTGAAAGTGCTCCTCAGTTCATTTTTTTTATTTATTTAATTAATTAATTATGTTTTTTGCATAATGAGACGTCTAAACTTTCAGCCTGAGGTTTAAAAGTCGCGGGTTAAGCTGTGAGGAAAGAGTCGAGCGTATTTTAAAGCAGAACTGTTAATTATTGACGCGCGCGCGCGCGCCGGCTGAAGAGGAGTGCACGAGATAAAGCAGGTCTGAATGAACTCACCGTCCTCAGCGCCGCCATCACACCGCCGCTTCACACCAAAATCTGACCGGCTGGCAACAAACACGGCTTCCTTAACCGTTCCGGATTTGCGTGTACGTCGTAAAAGAGGGTGTGTTTCAAATCGCAGTGTAGTGAAGTACTATCTAGGGCAGGGGTGCTCACACTGCCATGGCAAGAGATCTACTTTTTCATATTATTATTATTATTATTATTATTATTATTATTATTATTATTATGGTAAGATAAACCATGTAAAATATGCACATACACTCTAAATTTGGACTTTGAGAAATTATTTTGAGAGTTTTTATTCAAATAATGTTATGCAAACAGTTTTCATTCAAAGAAATCGCAAAAGTAATGCACTAGCGGGGGAGTGGTCGAGCGTCAGTGGTGGATGGAGAGGAGGCGGGGCGAACCGGCAGGTAACGTGTGATGATTGTCACCTGTGTCTTATTACCGCCAGTCTACGTGTTTGTGTCCCTTTGTGCGTTGTGTAACTGCCGTAACCAGAGAAAGAGAGTGTGATATAGTTGGCAGAGCTTGCAAGACACGAACTGATGCACATACACACCCACACGCCACAAAGCGTTAATCTGAACCTGACTGAGCGAAAGCTGCGGGTCCCGGACGGACCCGTTTCTGTTGAGCTGGTTTGGGTTTGTTGAGTATCTGACAGTGCGATCGACTGGTCGATCGAGATCGATGTAATGAGCTCCCCTGATCTAAGGGACAGGTTCCCAGACTTGGTCCTGGAGTACTCTATTTTAGTGTTTTCACTACTTCCAACAGCTAATTAACAGCCCTTTCCTTTTCCAATTATATATAATAAAGACTAACCTTGGGCCTCATTTATCAAGCTGAATATGAACGGATTTATTTGTAAATCACTGAGCGTTTCAGGTTCAGAAATTTGGTTTTGATGAAAATCTCATAAAATCATTTGTAAACCTACTCGTGCTCCTGAGTGTGTAAATTTACACATAAGAAGACCAACTAATGTAACCCTCAACTTGGATCGACTTCAAATCATATAATCTGCATGGATTACTGTACTTTTATATCTGGAATATACTGTGGAGTTTAAACTGTTTATTTTTAGTACGTTTACAGCGTTTAGCAGACGCCCTTATCCAGAGGGACTTATAGAAGAGCTTTAGAGTCTCGATCAGAAACGCATCATCATGCTAGTTCAGGGACTGATAGTACAATCACGGACATTTAGGGAAATCCAGTCGTTTTATATTATTGGCCTTAATTAAAGAATATAAAAAAATAAAGAAAGTGAGCCAACACACACCCATAAATTAAGACACATAAAACTAATCATTCAGTCATAAGAAAAGATAAATACAAACGGAACACGGGCCGATCTGTCTGCACAAAGCCGTAAGATGTAAACAAACGCCTAGTGCTCGCTTATTATTATTATTATTATTATTAATATTATATTAAATATTTTTACTGACCTAGAAGTGAGTCAAAAAACCTCCGCTACTTTCTTTCAGTCTTTATTCTGATCACTCATTTCGTGCTCCCAGCTGTCTGTACACTTTACCTTTTATGGAGTTTTGTGGGCGTCACTAAATGCAAATGAGCTGTATCGGGAACACGCTTTGCATGTGATCAGCATGCACATGCGAGTACGAAGAAAATCAGCATTTCCAAAACTTTGGAAATCCAGTGAAGAATTTTGGTTTGGTTTGGGTTTACACAAACACTTACTTTACACAACTTTACTAAAAGATTGATAAATGAGACCAATTTGACAGATTTTGGCTGTCCACGATCACGCGGTGAATCCCAAAAAGCTTGCGCGTCTTCACCGTATAAACTCACGACACAGGGTACAACAGAATGGCCGTGTAGACCTGATGTCCGTTAGAGATTCGGCCAATTAAAATCAGACCTCACACACATTCCGATGTGGATTTTTCTGCCTTTGGATATGTAAACATTCTACATATTTGATTAGTATTTATATAGTGAATTTTATATGTAATAGAAATGTTATAATGTTTTACATTGACTTTAATAATCCATGCGGTTGTTCAGGTGACAAATCTGAAGTTAAGAAGCGCTGCACATGAACCGATCAGACTGATTAATTGATTAATTAATTGATTGATTGATTATCATTCAGACTCCAGAAAATCTTTCCTGCTCGAAGCCGGAAGGCACAGCCTGAGTGAATCCTAGAAGTCGGTTTGAGACACACCCGGTGTGTGTGTGTGTGTGTGTGTGTGTGTGTGTGTGTGTGCTGACTCTGACTCTGACTCTAAAAAATTAAAATAAATTAAGAAAATTAATGAAATGACTAAATTCTGTTATTCTGTTAAGTATTAATTCTGTTTTTTTATGTCTGTTTGGTGTATATTTGTGTTTAAACAAACAAACAAACAAATAAATAAATAAACAAATAAATAAATAAATGTGTAAGGGTGATCTCGTTGGAAAGAAATCGATATTAAAATCTGGGAGGTGTGACGATTTTTTTTTTACCTCTGATTGGACGACACGAGCATCTGTTGCTCAGATGGTCAAATGAGTTCATCAGTGTCTCATCCTATTGGTCGAGCGGAGGGGCGTTGGACTTTCGCTCCTCGCTGATTGGACAGAAGGAGTTTGCGTCAGGTTGCGTTCGATTTACGCAGAGTTTGCGCAATTCCTGCGCTACAAACAGGCTGGTGAATGCATAAAGAAAAACTCACCTCCTTTACAAACAAACAAACAGCAATAAAACTTAATGAAAAATAAATTCATTTATATTAATTAATTGCTATTACTTTTACAGATGTCTTATTATAATATCATTAAATACCATTTAAAGAGAAAAGGAGTAATTAAATAAATTAAAAAAGCAGTTTGAGCAGCTGATTTTACTGCTGAAAAGAAAAACTTTTTGTTTGGTAAATTAATTTATATTATTAATCACATATTTTATATTATAATACTCTTAATAAAATAAGTAAATAAATATAGTAAGTAAATATATAAATAAATTATAACACCCACCACCTGGTAAACGAGTTTCTTAATATTGTGTAAATTAATTTATTTTACTTTTACAGATTTTTTTTATTATAATTATTATATGTATTAGATAAAAAATCTAATATTATAAATATCTAATAATTAATAAACATTATTTAAGTGAAAAAGTATGTAAATAATTAAAGTAAGTAGATAAATGAATAAATTGTAATAAAATTGTAATAAACCATAATAAAAAAAACCCGCAATGTTTCTTTATTTTAGGCTGTAAATCGCTGAAAGGCCGTCTGTAATGTTACTGCTGAAAAAAATCATTTTGTAACCAAATAGACTGATAAATAAACAAATAATTTAACAAATAAATAATTCACATGTTCAGACTTTTGTAATGTCATATCAGAGATGATTTGCTGGAAAAAACAACAAACTAGAGTCGGATCACCATGCTTATTTAATTTCCACGTGTTTAATAGAAGCCTTCGTTTGGGAATTAATGAAAAAGTGCAGCAGACACAAGTTCTGAACAGAAAGAGCGCGCAGTCGAAACTCTGCTGAGAAGCAGGAATGTGCAAGAACATTTTCCTGTGTTAGTCAAGGACATTAGTGTAACATCCAGTGCAGTAAAACATCATTACTTCCTGTTCTGATTAAAGAGAGAACATAATCACAATATCATCATAAAAAAAGTAAACAATCAACTCATCCGGTGTTCTTATAGGAACCTCGAGGAGTTGCGGAAACAGAATCAGCTCAGACGATGTAAACATTAGCCTTTTTTTTGTTTGTTTTTTTTTTTTTAAGGGATCTGACTTTTGAAGCCGTAGTTGAGCTCGGCTCCTCCGCTCAGCAGCAGGTCTATTCCGGTGCAGAAGGTGGCATCAGCGGCCAGGAAGAGAGCGACGAGTCCACTTTCCTCCTCGGTGCCCATCCGCCCCAGCAGCTGCGACAAGCACGCACAAACACAGCGTTTTATTTTTTATTTTACACAGTTTATGATTTTACAACGCTCTTAACGGATCAGCAGCTTCACGTAATCTCTGACAAACGTGTGAGCGGCTTGAGACTTTCAGAAATACTGAAGCAGCCTTTTGTGTTTCTGCTCCGAAAACTGCGCCACCCTGTTTTAATTTACAGTTATTTAACATCGTTCGGCTCATTTATCCATCTATTTCTCCGGCTTTTTAATATTCAATGATATAGTTTTAGAGCTCTGTTAGAGTTATTTTCTCTTTCATGTTTTTATAAATGTATTATAAAACAAATCAGGCGGTAATTTAAACCTACTTATACCACGGCGCTGTCGAACTCTCAAATCTGATTGGTCAGAAGGTCTGGATTAATTTTCCATAACAACAGCTCTGATATTAATGCGCACCTTCTAATACATTATCGTTTCCATAGCAACAGCTCATTCACAGGGACTTGTACAGCAGACGCTCCACATTATGGGATCGTGGTGTTTTTGAAAAATGAAAGTTTTCTGCCATTTATGTAACATTTACGGAAGGAGTCTCCAGTATCAGCGCTTCGTAACAGTCAGAGGTGAAGCTGTAAAGTTTTAGCTGTAGAGTAGTATTCTGTTGTTCAGAAAGATCAACCAAAAGAGTCTGCAAACACACACACACAGACACACAAACACACACACACACACACACACACACACAGCCGGTTTGTTGGAGAAAGTTCTGGCTCTGTTTAAATGTTCTTCATTTTCCTTCTCGCCTTCAAACACTTCCTGCTCTCCATTCTCTCTCTCTCTCTCTCTCTCTCTCTCTCCATTCTCTCTCTCTCTCTGTCTCTCTCTCTCTCTCTCGTTACCTGTGAGTTCTCTCCCTCTTTGATGGCGGCGGCTGCGTCGGCTGTATGGCCTGCGAGCTCCTCCCACAGAGGCGTCATCACATTACCAGGGGAAAAGCTGCAAAATAATAATGATAAAAATATAACAATTAAATAATAAGCAAAGAAGGACTTCAGACTTATCACAGACTTGCTAAGATACGACAGAACATGGTCAGGACATGCTTTTCTGCGTGTATCACCTGTATGTCTGGAGTACAGACCAATCCCCTGGCTTAAACCACACAATAAATTATTTAATATTCATTGATATTTGATATTCATAGATTTTACTTCTTTTGATTTTGTGTCTTGGTCTTAAATTATCTGTAACTCGTAACACCAAAAACATACTGAACTAATTATTTTTCAGGTTTTTTTTTTTTTAAACGTGGTTGTACATTGTCGTACACTGTATTTTATTTATTTATTTATTTACAAAATATTTATCTTCTGAAAAATAAAAATCGAGGAGCATACCACTTATTAAATATTTCTTCAATTTCTGGGCTTTGAATTTTAATTACAGTAGAAGGTACGCTCTAATGCGCGTCTCAAACATAAAGCCCGCGGGCGGACTCGCTTCATTCGGCCCGTGTGAAGCTGGAAAAAATAAAACGATAGCGAAACGGCTCGCGGTACACCACCGCGCAACGTTTTCACACCATCCGGGAATTCAGTGAGTGCTCCCATACAGCGAGCGAACACATCTCAGCTCAGAGCACAGTGCTCACTCCGGTTTCTGCCAGGGCCGGCTCGAGCGCGGTCTGAAACGCAGGTTCAAATCCACGCCTGTGTGCTGCGCTTGATGGAAGTCACACTCACGTCTAATTAAACCGGTAAGTGTGACACGCTTGTGCATTTCAGGCGGATGGCAGCGGGAGAGGTGAGGATGCGAATTTTTCATTTAATCATTTCTGGCACAATCCACTGTCAAGCAATCTTTCCGTATTAATAACGCTGGCACGAGATACACGAAATTTATGACATCTCATTAAAAATAACAGAGGGAAATTACACCCTGCGTTAGAAATCTTTATCGATTTTCCTTTTGCGGTAAACTCCAGGAGCTACTTCGCCGTCTCTCACCTCCATATCTCTGTGCTTACAGTGTAGTAAAGCAGCTTTCGTACAGAAACCGGATGAAAAATACATCATCCCAGCAGCTGCTATCCAATAAAATGTGATCAAACAAAGGAATGCATTAATTAAAAAAAAACCTTATAATCTGCATAATAAATGTTAAGCACATTAATAGTTTCTGTTAGTCCTCTTTTTTCCTAAAGAATCATCCGAGTCTAGTTTCAGAGCCTACAGATTATCGGTGACCCCTTCAGAGTCTCAGGAAAATGCCGATGTGGCCCGGGGCAGAACTGAGGTTTGACACCCCTGCTGTAACGGTGCATTACAGGTGACCAACACGTGCATGGTTTAATTAGAGAAATAAAGTAAAATGAAACAAAAGAAGAAGAGGTAAATGATCAGAGCCAGAACTCACCAGTTAACTCTCACATTGTGGCGACTTTCATCTACAGCCATGGCTTTGGTCATGGAGATGATCGCCCCCTAATGCACAAACATGAGCATTACACGGCTCTCAAAGCCCGAGTTCAACATGTTCAGCAAAATATTTACACGTGTTCCTCAGGATTGTTCTCTCACATTAGGATGAAAAAGAGTTTTTAATCAGGTTTCTGTTTCCTCATATTAACGTCATGCTTCTGGAGTTATTTAGAACACACTGCATGATGCAGCGCTGTTAAATTCTGGATTCTGATTGGTCAGAAGGTGCTGATGCATTTTCTGTACCATAAAGAACCGTTGACCTGTTGAGGTTTTCTGTAAGGAGACGTATATTTTTGTTTATTCTGATGTAAACTTTGCCAGTCAAGTGAAAGCTCTCACCTTGGTGGCTACGTACGGAGCGGCGTGTTTCTGTCCGATAGACGCCACCAGGCTGGAGACGTTGATGATGTTGCCTTGTGTTTTTCGCAAGTACGGGAGAGCAAACTGAACAGGAAAGAAGACGAAGGAAACACAAATAACCAACTATCAGCACAGGGATTTCAAAAAATTTTGAAGCCATGTATCCCTTTAGTGTAAATTCTACATTTTCCAGCTGGTGTTGGATAACTTTCTTCTTTCGATAAATGAAATGATCATTTTAAAATACTTTTTCACAGTACTGTATAATCACAGATCAATTACATAATCGCATAATCTATATCTAACTTCTTTCACATAAAGGTAGTTTTATTCACACTGCAGTTAGATTCTACATTATTGTAAGTTTTAAGTTACTGAGCTTTATCATTTTACAAACAGCTTTGTAATTTTAAACCCATACAATTCAACAGAGCAATCACGCCCGCGTAGGACTCGAATATAAAGCTATAAGAGCTGTGCTAATAATGACATCATCATCAGCATTAAAACGACTCTTTATTGTCCAGATACGGTAATGGACAGGATAGTGGGCGGCTAAAACATCGTGCAAAGCAACAGTCAGTAATAACACGCCTACAATGTTCGGTTGTATTGTGTAGAAGAGAAACAAAGGCAAGTTTTTACACACATCCAGTTGCCATGTGAGTGCTGGACAACAAACCCTGAGCAAACAGAAAACCGGATCGATCTGGCGTCTCACCTTGGATGCGAGGAAGTAGCTGATCAGGTTCAGGTTGAGTAAATCTCTAAACTCCTCTGCGCTGGTGTCGTCCGTGGGTTTATGAGGAGGATCTGAGCGCAGAGCACGTTCACGTTACTATTCACTCAAGCCACGTCACTCTCTTTACCAGCAGTAAATGTTCAAAAGAAGTTTCCTAGCTCAGAATTAAGAGACGCACACACCCTGGGTCATGCTGTTAGAGGAAAATAACCAACGAAAGGGTGGTGTGATGAAGCGGGGTTGCTGTTTTCACTCTGAAGTTGATTATTTTCCTATAACAGCACATCCTGAAGTGGTCTATTCCTCTTATACCACGGCAATTTACCAACGATTACAATTATTAACCTATTAAAGAACTACACGTCATACATTTTATCCATTTATAGTTACATTTAAAGTTGTGAAACGTCCATGAACCAAGTTAGCTCTTAACCTGTTCTTACTTATGTTATAGCAGCAATAAACAATGGAAAAAAAAAAAAAAAACGCATGTTGTCATGTTACTAAGAACCCACAAAGTGTAAACTCATCTGTCCTGAAGCTGTTACAGATGTTACACAGTGCTGACACTGGAGACTCCTTCCATAAATTTTACTTAAACCAAAATGTAATCATATCAACGATTTTTTTCAATCCGTTTATGTGAAGTGTCCTCTGTACGTCCCTGTGAATGAGCTGTTACTATAGCAACAATGACGTATTAGAACGAGCGCATTACTATAAACCTGTGATTTGCATCTTCTGACCAATCAGAGCCCAGAGTTCAGCAGCGCTGCAGTGTAAGTGAAAATAAAGTCAGTGTACAGAAAGCAGGGAGCTGAAAGTCGGACACTTACGCCAGCCTGCGTTATTCACCAGACAGTCGATTTGTCCGAAGCGCTCGACGGTCGTGGTGATCAGCCTCTGAGGAACAAACACAAACACTGTACAGTAACAAAAGAATGAAGTTCCGACCACGTTACAGCTCCGGAGTGTGAGACGCACCTTAATGTCCTCTTCTTTAGAGATGTCACAAGACACGAAGAGACACACACCCGGTCCCGCTTTATTGAACTCCTCCTCCACATGTTTACCTTCTTCAGCTTGTGCAGGGGAAAAAAAAAATCCCTTACATGTCACACATGATTCTAACCACAAACAGGAAAACTGCCCGGAAATCGCACGGAAACACGTGACATCATGTGAGTAATACATGACAAATAAAACAACGTCCTACAGGTGAAAACATTTACATGAAAGTAAATGAATCATGTAAATAATTCACAAATTAGAGCGAAAGAAACGTGTAAGAATCACATGCAGAATGCAAAAAAACGACATTAATATAAAAGCACATTATATGTAAAAAAAAAAAAAAAAGATTCATATATAAAATAAAAAGTGTGCAAAAATGCATGCATATCATCGTCATGTGATTATTCACAAGTGAAGGTCGTGTGTTTTCTGTGTAAATGGACACGACATGTGACTTTAGGGAACTTTGCACCCGTGACAGATGTGCATTTACCCTCAGTGTGTCCATTAAAGGGAACTTCATTTGCCTGCTATCTGTGTACTGCATGTCCAGTAATGAAGTCATCCAGAATTTAACTCCATTCTCTCACTACAGGTGCACTAGATAGTGAACATAATGGCCTCTACATCCTACATAGTGCACTACTTGTCTAATAGGGAAGTCATCTTCATTTGAAAGCCTAATTAAGAGTATTAAATAATAGCTTCAGCACCTAGATAGTGCACTGTGTGTCCAAAAGGGAACCAACTGTGGCTGCTTTTCGTGCACTGTCAGGGATCCATGTCAAATTCATCTCCATTCTCTCACTAGATAGTGAACATGAAAAGTTCACCGCCCTACAAAGTGCACTATTTGTATAATAAGGAAAGCATCTTCATTTGAAAGTGCATTAAATACTGTAGGCTAACTAAAATACTGACAGCTGTGACAGATGTGCACTAAGCTGTTTGTGTTTCTACGTCATCAAGTTGTTTTTTTTCCCTTATAAAGGCAATATTCAGCAATATTCATTAATAAAAGTAAATAAGTAAATATAACTGTATGTATATAAAAAGTCAGCTCTTACCTCCTCTGGCGCAGAAAACCACTTTAGCCCCGTTCTGCACTGAAAAATCATAGTTTTTGTTTGTTTAGTAACTTGTCCAACTTTTCCTCTTATTTTCCTCCAAACCGAACTTACCGAAGACTTTAACGATGCCTCTTCCGATACCTTTCGAGCCTCCAGTCACAATCACCACCTTGTCTTGGTATCTCTGTGCATTCGCCATGCTCCTGCAGCTCATGTCTACAGAACCGCTGTTAGGAACTGAAACGAAATGCATACAGTCAGGTGATTTTTGTTTTCCTTCCGTAATACACACACGCACACACACACACACACGGTGCAGTTACACAGAGCCGCCACCAGGGGGAGACAAACACACACAAAAAAAACCATGATTACCGGGACTGCAGGGGAAGATCAGCTGAAGATGAGACAGCAAATCTGTTAGATCAGGAGTATGGAAGTATCTTCAAAACTAATTGCAAATTGTATTTGCAGTTGCGTTTTCTGTTTGCGGTCCCATAAATTGTGACGTAATTCAGATGAAAATTACCCTTTGCTTTTCCATTTACACGGATGTACAAGGTCTGGCAAAGGTCAAATGGCAAAGCGAAGTCCATTTGCAAATGCGTTTCGCATGTCTTACGAGTTATGACTCTGTCATATCGAAGTCGCAATAGCAATTTGCTTTTTCACTTCCTCGGCGTTGCGTACGGAGCCTGCGAAAATTCAAATGCGATCGCAATCCGCTTTGCATTCGCATTTCCGAAGCCTCGCACAGAAACCTGCCAATCAGTGTTAGGGGTGGGAGTACACTATGGGGTTTGTTTGTATTTGGAAGTGACATCAGTCAATCGCATACAGGAGTTCTCAAACTTTAAACAATTAATTAGTGTTTCGATGGAGTTTAAAATGTATGAAGTTGTGACGATGAACTTTCGTTAACTTTTGTTAAATGGCTCTTCGTTCCCTGCGCACAGAAACTGCCCCACTGGCACCGAGGGCCTGTTTACAGCAAAAACAACACATGGCTTTTCTACAGAACTGCCAAGAGCTTCAGGTGTGTTTTTAAAAGCATGTGTACATTCAACTGTCAAATCCTAAACTGTCAATCATCCGACATACAGAAACATACTGTTGGAGATGTTAAGGGCAACTGAACTTGTAAAAACAACAGAACACTATTCCTGGAAAAAAAAATTGTAGAGATAAATTAAAATGTAAGTATGCCTTGTTTACAAATTTCATATTTACAGTATATATAGCATGTTCATATTGCACCATGGTCTCTTGCACTTCAGTATCTGTTTTACCCTTGTTATTGTGGCACATGTTTGTATTCTTTATCTCTGTACCTCCCTTGACTTTATATCTTTGATTCTGTGTCTGCACCTGACATCAAGACAAATTCCTAGTACTGTAAAGTGGTCTTTACTGTACCTGGCAATAAACGGTTTCTGATTCTGATATTCCATTTAGTAGCATGGAAACGGAAAGGGGTTCAAAATTGTACTGCAGTCAGCCACTAGAGGGCCTCAGAGACATTTAAGCTTCACTTTTAAACCCTTGTTACAACATAAACCTTTATGTACAGTCACTGAGTGAAAATAAACTTTGGATATACGAAAATAAATTGGTCATTATTCATAAATCAGTGTGAAATTAAGACTCACAGAGTCTCACAGAGTGTCACAGACATATGAAATATAAACGATTATTTATTTACAGAGTGGAAAATCTGACAATACTGCTCTTAAACACATTGCCACCAGTATTCCAGTACTCAGTACTCATCAGTGCCACTTTATCGTACATTGTCTTTTTCTGTGCTATGTGTTACAATGCATTACAATGCAAAAATGTGACGATGTGCATCATGAGAACCAGCATTCTACTATTTATTATTGCATCTAATGCACTTTCACTTTAATTCCTCTGGGCCCGATTGCTCAGGGTCACAATAACCGAAACACATTATATGTTATATGGTTACATGACCATGTTGTATCTGTTAAAAAGAGCTCTTCAGTAGGTTTGAAATGACACCAGCCCTGTACCACTAAGATCTATGGTGCCTGAGAAAGAGGTCGCTGAAATCGGTCATTTTAGTCGATTTTGGAGCTCTATTTCTGGTTAAAACGATACCTCAGACACAGCTACGGAGCAAATTATGTTTCAATCATTTCAATAATTTTCCCTGGGTCAGAGACTTTGTTTATGTGTGACTTTGGGAGAATTGATAAATGTAAATATATTTACTTTTAGAATATGGTGAACCTGTGGTACATTTTATTTACAATATTAAACCTCTGATTGTAGCCACATTTGATTAATTTAGTTTTATACAGACAAAAAAAAGCACATTGTTTTGCATTGTTTATAATTCAGAAATAAAAAAGGAGTCTTTCCAGTCATAATTTTTCTTCATTCAAATTTTGTTCGAAACATTCTGCGAATCGAATTGAAACGATTCATGAAGCCAGTATCGAGAATCGAATCGAATTGAATCACACATATATGCATATTTATTTGTGCATGTTTTCTGTGTGTTTACCTGTGAAGATTTATTTAAGTATACTGTATACTGTACTGTATATTTAGTTAATTTTATGCCCATGTATGTGGTATTGAAATTTTGACTTAATTCACTGCTTTTTATGTAATCAAGTTATTGTAAGTTTTTTTTTTCTTTTCCTTTATTTTCCTCCAGAATGTTTTTAGTTGTTGTATTTCATTTGAATTTCGTTGGTTTCCATATCGCATTAAAGGTGGGAAAAGATCTGACATGATTTATCTTGGTATGGAGACTTTTTATATCCACAGTATATGGAATGTTAGCTAGCACTGTTAGCTCACTGTATAGATAAACGAGGAAAAATGTGAGGAGTTGATACAATTCTTTTTACATCACATTTCCCCTGAGGCAGATATGGTGCTCTGTTGTTGTATAATTCATTTTTGTTATGAATGTTCTAATTAGATATCTTATTGAATATGAGGGTTTTAATGAATATCATTAACTGATAAAATAAATAGCATATTGTGTAAACCAGTAGTCAAGGTTGCTAAAAAGTTAGCTAACACTAGGCTAACTATTATATTAGGCTAATCTGTTAAGTGCAAATTAGCCTACTCACGTACACTGATGATGGTAACTGATGGTAAATTAGTACGACTTCCTCCAATTAACCAAGGAGTATGGGCAAACATGAACTACAGCTAATATCGACAGCTAGCATGGTGATAACTCATCGCCTAGCTTGCATGCTAAATACGACACAAACTGGTTAGATAAATACAGAACGTAGCTAATAACAGATATTTGTAGTGATAATTCCTTTTTTGTTGGTTGTTTTTTGAAGCACCCTGGAAATCACAGGATGGCAATAATACGTAATAAGGAGAAATATGAATTTATGAATAAAATTGAAGTGAATTTCTGCCATATTTTTGCAGGGATTGGCTTTGGATACACCGCATCTCTGACCAGGATAAAGCGGTTACTGAAGATGAATTAGTGAATGTATTTAATGTACCTCCGATATAACGCAGTGTATGTGTTGTGCGAGATTACTCAAATGCTGTGGTCGTCACAGGATCAGACAGGGTTTGGATGCAAATGTAGCGACAACCCAAAAGGAAAAAGCAAGCTCGGGGTCAGAAGATCGTCAAACAGACAAGGATTAAACTCTCAAACTACGCAGGAACACAATGTCAAAACCAGAATATCGAAAAAAAACTATTGGATCTAAAGACTTGGAACTGATACTGGATGAACACAGAGGCAAGACTTCGCAATGAACTGAGGTTTGCAGTGGATATTTGAAGTTTTAACAGGTGAACAGGTAAGCTGGGGGGAGGAGCTACGGAGGGGGTATGGGTCATGTGACGAGTCAGGTGACTGGCTTTGTAGTTTGTTGCTGCATTGAGGCTCTTGGGAAATGGAGTTTGTGTGTTCGTCTGAAGCCAAAAGTGACGTTACAGTGGTTAAATGACTTTACACAGTGATTGAAGACGTCGCTGTGGTTTTAACCCTTTCATGTCCACTTAAAGGTGTTTTTACGCATATTAGATGTGAATCACCTCCAAACCACTCCAGTGTTTTATACCGATTTTTAAGTGTTGCTCTTTTTTTTAATCCAACATGGCTGACAGCATGTCTCATGCACTTCTGTCTAAACTTCCTAGATAAAAAGGTCTTATCAAGGTCTAATAAAACAAAAACTATATTAGGTCAAACTTTAACACACAGTATTAGCTTTTTGAATAAGACATGATATAAATTGTGCTAAACTGCATAATTACTATATTTGTTAAACATATGCTCTATAAATATACATTTTGGATATTTTGGAAAAAATGTTCTGCAATATTTCAGACCTAAAATGTTAGTGAATAAACTTACATATTGCAATTATTTTTCAGTAGTAAGATATTATCTCATTTTGCTTGTTGCCTGCTAATGTCACAATTCAGTTGAATTTGCTTGCTACGAAATCATCCAAAGATCTGGATATGTTTTATAATAGTTGCTTGAAAGCGTTAAATGTAATAAAATATTAATGTGCTATTTAAAGGAAGTTAAAATTGATTGTATATGATGTCATGACTTGAGCAGGAATTTGATTTAGTTACTTATACCTGTACATAAGGTCCTTTTATAAGCCTATACATACACACATATATACATTACAGTACAGCGAATTTCTTTTCTTCGCATATCCCAGCTTTTTAGGAATTTGGGGTCAGGAACCACTGCTCCGTTTTCCTTAATGACCTAATTACAGAGATTAAACCGAGGATCAGGTGCTGGCCAATACTCAAGTAGAAAAATATATTTTAAATAAGCAAAAACAAAAAAGTGTTATTTCAGTACAGTATGATACAGTATGAAAGTATAATATATATATCCAGTATATATGGTATAGTATGTAACCGAAGAGGATGGTTCAAATTCAGAGCCGGAAATATGATACCTATTAATTGAAATTTCTCCGTATTCAGACATGCGCTATGCAGGTGCTGAACTTCTTGTTTCTGGGTTATTTTATTGAAATTACCTGAAAATCCTGTCAGACAGCAGAGGTGTGGTCAAGCCCCAGACCGTGAATGGAGAACAGAGAACAGGTCCCACAAGCTTCTACAAGTTTCTTCCCATTTAAATGAATATATGGTGCAGGCCCAGGGGCATCTTGGATGTCATCCATGAAAATTGGGAGGAAAGACCTTCGCAAATCCCATGCCTTCTTGCCCTAAGAATGAAACTCCACACAGTTAAGCCAGGAGAAGTTGCTCCGAATACAGGCACGGGAATGTCAGTTGCACTCATCTGTGTGAGTTTTCATCGGGAGATCAAGTGCTCGTTTTACTACTCACTTCGAGCTCTAAATTACTCGCAACCTAGCAAAGACCCTTCGAGTTCACACAGAGTGACGGCTATGAGGCCAGGCAAAGAGAAATATATACCATATATGGGTACACCACCTCGACCTCCTTAAACCACGGACAGAAGCAATTCCTGATACTTTGGCGATGATGGTTCCCGACAGGGAGGAGCTTGGACCACAGGTGAACATCAAACGTGTGGCTCAACCCACCCTGGTCCACTGTGGAGACCACCTCTCACCGCCCCAATGAGCAGAGGTAGCCCGGATATTTGGACAAATTTTTTTTTCTCCTCAATCTGGTCACACTAACCTCAAATATTGATCAGGGGATAATAAATCTTATCCTCGCATCGTATCGCATCATATCGCATCGTATCATATCATATTGTATGGGATCATAACGCGTCATATCGTATCGTATCATAATTTAACTCAGTATCATAATGTATCGTATCGTATTGTATCGCATTGCATAGTATCATATCATATAATCATATTGTATCGCATTGTATCATATTGTATTGTATGTTATTGTATCATATCAGTCAGCAGATTCAGTGGCATCGGCGAATATCGTCTTGTTGCCTCGTATCACATAATATCATGTGAAGCTTACACTCCTTTTAAAATGTACTAAAATAATGTCCACTGATTAATAAACACTAGCGATGGCACGATAGCACTTTTTCTTTCCTGATACTGAGACTGAAACCTTGAGTATCAGCTGATACCTTTACTCATCCGATATTGTTTTCTTTAAAAACTACTAAGCTTTAAACTGGTTTTCACACAAAAATCACTTACATTGTAAATATAAGAAATATAATAAAGCATAAAGTGTACATCGAGCAGAGAAAATAGAGCAATGCACTGTATGTAAATGAGTAAACATTTCCAGTTCCAAAAATACATTTCAGGATCGTTACAGGATCCGATATCCAAAATATTTTCCAAGATATCAGATCCGCCATTTTGTACTGGGTATCGGATCGGTGCAGATAATAATAATAAAAATGAAGAAGTAGTGACAGCAGAAGGAAGACGCAGCAGGAAGAGAAAACGAGTGTGACCTTCTAAATTAGGCCTGGCGTTTACTGGGAGCTCGGGGTGATGGAACTTGGATTGAATTTCGACATGACAGCATTCCCGAGTGGAAGAGGCCACGAGAGACCAGAGACTGGAGAGACTGGAGAGAGTTGAAAGACTTGACATGAGCGGTGGCGTCCACCAAACAGCTTCTGAGTGTCCCACGGAGCCGAGGGAGGGCAACGGGACAGGACGCCCCCTGTAGGACAGTGACAGACTGATGGACACAGAGGTGCAGGGGACACACGGCTCACAGTGTTGTGGACGTAGTCAAGAAAACAGAGAGAGAGAATAGATTTAGTCCACGTCTACAGGAGATACAGTGATACAGTGCCGGCGCACCACCTGGAGACACTTCTTCCTGAGGTTTTTCTTCTCAGATTGTCGTAAGTACAGCTACGAGAACTCCTTCGAAACAAACGGAGAAAAAAAGAGAGAGAGAAAAAAAAAATCTGTCATTTTAATACCGATCTGGGTTTTATAGAAACGACCGATTTAATATTTTTTTTCAATCTATAAATGGAAACGTGAGTGTGTGACCCATGCACTAACATTTGACACTGTTCTGTCAAAATGCTTCAGAGGATTATGGTGTTTATGGTATACTTTAGATCACAGCTGGCAGTGTGTGAGTGTGTGTGTGTGTGTGTGTGTGTGTGTGAGTGTGAGTGTGTGGGTGTGTTTGCAAATTATATGATATGTTTAATTATGGATGTATAAATGTATATATTTTCCGTATAGCGATAATGTACTGAGAAGCATTCGGGGCTGAATTGCTACCAGACGATACGACAAAATAATGTAAATTATCATGATCAATTACATCATAACACACATTTGTGAAATATTGTACAACTCGTCCCAGCTTTTCTCATTCCTGATTGGATGTTATGTTAACGAATGCTTCATATTCCCTCCTTTTATGCGTAAAATTAAAAAATTTGTCCTTCAAAAACCCGAATATTGTGATATATACTGTGTTTCACTAAAACGTCTTCCAGTGTCATTTTTTTCTATATGTAGTATATATATTATATATTTTGTAAATAAATTGGCTTTAGCTTTTAAGATTCGTTTAAAATTTAAAAGGTCGAGTATTTAATTCACATTAATATACAAAGTGTATTAGTGCTTTTAAGATTTATCAATTCTAGCTATCAGCAGTTAGTCTGATGTGTGTTGTCTTGTGTTGCTCAACAATTGTGGCTTTTGTGTTGCGCTAGCATGTGGTAGCTGTGAAGTTTATTATGAGTCAAAGAAAAGGGAAAAAAAATCATCTTATGGATATATAAAAGCAGAAGTATATTTTCAGTAGAGTTAAAAATCCAGTCTATTGAAATAAAACATTGCATGGGTTTAAAAGATAAAAGTAAAAAAAAAATAATTTATTGTATTAATTTAGACATTTATTTTGACAAAAATTACACTGCACGAATTTTATTTAATTTAGAAATTTCTGTATTTTGCTCCTATAATTACATTTCCTGATGTATAGATTTTTTTTCATTTATTAAATTTACGAATGCTTCCCATTCACTGATTTTTATTCATTTCATATTTTACATCAAGAAATAATTTAACTTATTTATTGATTTATAATTTTTAAAAAATAATTTTATATTTTTTAAATAATTTTTTATATATTTTGCTCTTAAAGATACATTTCCTGAGTTTTTTTTTACATTGACTAATTTCCATTCATTTTACTTTCATTCAAGTCAACAAATTGTTTTATTTTGCGTATTAAATGCTTTTATTATACTGTATGACTGTGCTAATGTTTTTGTTTTGACTCGAGTATATACGAGTAAAATGTCTTCGGTTCTATTTTGAGAAATAGCACTGTTGCGTCACAAACTGTGAAAGTTTTCACTTCTTAATCTTCTCACAAATGTAGCGTAAGTGCAAATCCTAATGTAGACAAGTGTACATATGTTCTAATCAGAATTAGCTAAAGTAAGCACTTCATTAAGAGCATGAGGAAGAGTTGGAAAAGTAAGATTTAATATCTGTAGTGTGTGTGAGTTTGCCGCATGCTCTGTTCACACACTCAGAGGTCGTCTTGTCTGGCACGAGGCATTCACTCTGGCCTGGGAGTATCATGCTCAAGTGACACGATTGCATTTCTGCTCTCACAGGGAGCAAATCCCAGCCTGGACCAACGCTGTGAGGTGCTGGTAAAGGAGTGAAGATGGACAGGCTTGGAGGAGGAGACGGTGGCGGGACGGTGGAGAACGAGAGCGACAAGAGGAGCAAAGAACAGCGCAACAAGGCCGAGAAGGGCGAGAAGGAACATGAAGGAGGGAAGAAGGAGAAGGGTAAGAGAGAGAGCCGGAGGTCAGGAGGATGGGCGCTGAGTGAGCGCCTGGCCATCAACGTCTCGGGGATGAGGTACGAGACGCAGTTGCGCACGCTGGCGCAGTTTCCCAACTCGCTGCTCGGCGACCCACAGCGGCGCCTTCGCTATTTTGACCCGCTCCGCAACGAGCTCTTCTTGGACCGCAACCGCTTCTGCTTCGACGCCATCCTGTACTTCTACCAGTCCGGAGGGCGTCTGCGCCGGCCAGCCAACGTGCCTCTGGACATCTTCATGGACGAGCTGCGCTTCTACGAGCTCGGCGAAGAGGTCATGACCCGTTTCAGGGACGATGAGGGTTTCCCCAAAGAGGAGCCCAGGCCGCTGCCGCAGAACGAGATCCAGAGGAAGCTGTGGATGCTGTTTGAGCACCCGGAGTCGTCTGGTGGCGCCCGCATCATCGCCATCATCAGCGTCATGGTCATAGTGGTGTCCATCGTCATCTTCTGTCTCGAGACTCTGCCCGACTTCAGGCTTGAGAAAGAAATGAGAGAGGTGAGTAGAGAGGAGTACAAGCGTTGGCCTGTATTTGCCGAACCAATCAAGTCCCATAATGCCCCACAGAAGGGGAGGGGCTTGTGTAGCAGACAGAATTGACATAACCATAAATGACGTCATTCGAGAGTTCTGCAGTTCTGCTTCTGGCTTGTTCTCCAAAATATAACGGTTAATGAGCTGTACGTTAAAATTAAAAAGACGTAGCACTGTTAGTGTAAATTTAGCGCGCAAACGTCGGGTCATAGCATGAAATTTGCTTATGATTAAGGATTATGAGATTACATTAGAATTCAACACATGAATGTCCTTTAACCAAACACACACACACACACACACACACACACACACACACACACACACAGGGCTGTATTCAGTATTGAGTTGGCAACTTAAGTCCAAAGTTACATCAAATACTTACATGGGGAAAGTTATGTATATTCAGAGTCGGGTTACGCAGCTGTTTCTGGGTTTTCTGGGTTCCCCGTTCAGATTATTAAAATCACCTGTGTGTAATTCACATCTCCGAGGCTGCCAGAGTTTCCTTAAGAAATAGCATCTGAATCCCTACCTGGATGGGATTAAATGTACATGGGGTCCTTGGGTAATTTCCTATTTTACAGGTGCTACTCTGCGATTATATTTCAGTCATGTCGATGATCTTCTCTGTCCTCCATTGAGAAAAATACAGGCCGAATGCGGTACTGTTTTTCTCCAAACTCAGCGCTCGTCCTTGCGTTGGAAAAAAAGATGTTTGTCTGCTTTGTCTGTTCGCTGTATTTAGTCTCGTCATGTACGTGATTATTGTTTTATTGTATTTTCAAATTGTTGCTGGAACTTTGGTTCACCCCGAACTGAAATAAGAGCCAGTGTCTCTTCTCAACTCCAGCGCCTCTCCGAGCGCCTGGACGCCATGTTGTGAATGGAGTGTGATCATATGGGTTCATAGAAAATACAACCTCCTAGAAATGTGCTCCTGCGGAAATATTATTGTTGTCCGGATGCGAGTTTTTTTTTTTATTTCTAAGGAGACGCGTATAACATTCATTATCAACGTCCCCCTGATAAACTAATCTGAATAGGGCTTTTCAATAGCGTCTAGACTACTGTCTTTAAACCTGAAAAAAAAATCAGGGATAGAAAATATGGACTGAAGAAAGAAGTATGTTTTTTTTCTTTGCTGTCAGTACAGTGTAACATAAAAGTGCGCTGAAATAAAGGAGTCTAGTAAATGGTAAACATATTACTGTGTGAATAGTCCTAGTTGTAATTATGGCATTAATCACTGCAATGTTTGCGTTACTTTACCCCTCTCATTATTCAGCGACTATAATAGAAAATAGCACTTGATCCAGAACATCTTATTATTTATAAATAAGAAATTTTTTATCATGTGCTGACAACTTAATGATGCCAGGAGATACTAAATCAAGGTCATGAAATTGTAATTAAATCCTCACTAAGGGTGTGTGACTCAACTCCAAATATTTTTATTATTACTCTAACAGGCATCTTTATTAAGCTGCATACACTTTATAAAATTAAATTAATTTCAGCGACTTTAATTAGTTTAGTTAGTGTCATCAGCTAGCATCAACTTATGCTAGTTCAGGCTAGCTAGCTTTACAACACAGACACTGCAAAAGCATTTTAAAGGAGCGATAAAACATTTTACCTCAAAAATAACATCACTGTAATCAAATAGTTTGTTTACAAACTGTAATGTTACAGAAATAAGGAATATTACAGCATCTTTGATGTTAGCAAGCATACGCAGGTCAGGGAAGACGGGTAAGTCTAGCGAGCAACAGATAGCCTGCACAGCTTCCTTATTAATTCCTTTGGATCTGATGTGAGGAATTTCTTTTCACTTAGGTCCAATCGGTTCTGACTTTTGTCTTGTTTTTATTTCCTTGTTGAGGAAAATGCTATTACGTTTGATCTCATATTTTATGTTTAGAAGGTGAAATATTTACCTTATGGTTTACGTTTTGTTCTGGGGGAAAAAACGTTGCTAATGAACGTTTCCGTCTTAGTTTTTTGTTAACAATACAGTGTTGTCTTAAATAAAATTAAATAAAAGGGATTTAAAAAATGTCACCCCTTTGCAGTCCTTCCCAAGAATAGAGCTCTTTGTCCAAAGAACATATTTTTATAAAAGTAATAGTGCTTACGAGCATAGCGATATTTTCAGCCAAAAAATACAGACTGTAATCTGGTAATGTGTGTGTGTGTGTGTGATCGACAAGGTTATTGACTGTTTCTATTACTTTCACTGTTTTTTATTGTGGTCTTGTTAAGGATATCGTCTTGCTTTTTTTTATTTTATTTTTTTTTAGTTTAGTTTTAGTCGTTTCAGTTCTCATTATGAGCCCGTGGATTTGATCTCAGCACTAATTTTTGAGAAAAAGACTTTGTATAGTTTAAATACGGAATAAAACACTCCATGTTGTGCTGTTGTAGTAAAATAATCAACGCCAGGGTGATGTAATGAAGCGGACTTACTGTTACCACCCTGAAAGTGATTATTTACCTAAAACGGCACGTCCCCGAGCGTTCTGTTCCTCGTATATATCACAGCAATTTGCCGATGATTACAATTATTTAATTTATTAAACAATGTTTACGCAAAGTGTAAACTCCTCTGTCCTGACGATGTCAGAAAACTTACAGCGTTACCGCTTTACCTCTGACCGTTACAAAGCGCTGACACTGGAGACTCCTTCCTTAAAATGTTACATAAACGTCTCCTGACTTTAAGAAAACTTCACCATATCAACCATTTTTTTTTAAAAAAAATCCGTTTGTGCAGAGTGTCAACTGTACAGGTTCCTGTCCATGAGCTGTTACTATAGAAACAATAACATATTGGAACTAACAGGTTAATATAAAGCTGTGACCTGCAGCTGCACTACTGTCAGACCTGCTGTTATAGAAAATGAATCAACACCTTCTGACCAATCATATATGTATATATATTTCTACCTATCAAAAACTTATCTGTTAATGCATATCTATACACAGCCTTTAGTGCTTATGAAGCGTGTGTGTGTGTGTGTGTGTGTGTGTGTGTGTGTGTGTGTACGTGCGTGTTCACATTCTGCACTTCTCACATCACTGCTTTCTCAAATCTCAAACAGTTTGGCGGCTCATATGATACCCTGTTTTCAGGCAAGGAGTGTGTGTGTGTGTGTGTGTGTGTGTGTGTGTATGTGTGCGTGTGCATGTGTGTGTGTGCTTGTGTGCCTTGGCACCCCTGCTCTATTTATTGGTGAAGGCACCACGTTGCACCCCAAAATCAGCACTGACTCGTGTGAAAGTGTGTGTTTAAAGTGCTACCTGTTTCAGAGAGAGAGAGAGAGAGAGAGAGAGAGACAGAGAGGGAGAGAGAGAGAGAGAGAGAGTGTGTGTGTTCTCATTTCTATGTTGACGTGCTTTGAGGGTTTTCCTTGCTCTATATTTAGCAACCTTAGATCCCTAAGATGTAACCAGAGAATGTGCTCGCTCCACCATTCCCTCTCTCTCTCTCTCTCTCTCTCACTCTCTGTCTCTCTCTCTTCATCGATATTTGGCACAGCAGTTTGGAAACTAAACTGATACAGTAAACTACTTACCTCTCTCTCTCTCCCTCACACACACACACACACTCCGTCTGTTTTCCTGTCCTGTTCCCATCTCTTCCCTTTTCCAGTTCGTTGCCGTCAATCTCCATGGATCGAGTTTAACGACAAGTCTAAAATAATCTCAGGCTTAACTGGCCTCCATGTCCTGCCCTCTGATACACACACACACACACACACACACACACACACACACAGGTTATTTCTGCTAACCTTAATAAAGAAACCGTTTCCGTTTTCATTTTTCCCACACATGAGAGAGGCTGGTGAGGAAATGACTGTTTATAGCTGCTATAAGTTCCTGTAAGTGAGAACAGGAACTAACTTGTTTCACGGACGTTCCACAACATTAAATGTAACTATAAATGGATAAAAAGTAACATGAGTCTTTTTTTAAGGAATAAAAAAATGGCAGTTGTTGGCTAAGCGCTGTGCTATAAGAAGAATATAATGTCAGGATGTGCAATTATAGGACAATAATTAATTCCTTCTTTCCTGTTTTACTGTTGTTTGTTTGTTTGTTTGTTTGTTTGTTATTTCCTTTCTCTGTTACCCACCTCCATAAGTTCATTCCTGCCTTTCCTCCTTCATTCCTTCTTGTCACAGTTCTGCTAGTGTCCTGATTCTCTGCTACACCTTTCTCCCCATCCTTTCATCCCCAGCACCACTGCACCATCTCTTTTACTTTTTTCCACCTTTTATTCTTTCCTTCCTTCGTGCTGTCCTTTCTTCACCTCAACCTGCCCTGTATACATGTTTTGCTAAGATGTTGTACTTCATTAATTGTTCTATTCAGTGCATCTCTCTCTCTCTTTTTTTTCTTTAGCAAATGGCGTTCCACTCGCACCACTCATCCCCGAACAGCACGATGCTGGTGTCCCAGCTCTCTCCGTTCCAGGATCCCTTCTTCATTGTGGAGACGATGTGCATCTGCTGGTTCTCCTTCGAGCTGCTGATGCGCTTCGCCACCTCACCCAGCAAAATGCACTTCTTCAAGGACATGATGAACATCATTGACTTCTTTGCCATCATCCCGTATTTCGTCACGCTGGGCACGGAGCTAGCTCGGTCCAAAGGTGGCACGCCCGCCATGTCCCTGGCCGTCATCCGTGTCATCCGTCTCGTGCGTGTCTTCCGGATCTTCAAGCTGTCGCGCCATTCTAAAGGCCTGCAGATCCTGGGCCAGACGCTGAAGGCCAGCCTGAGGGAGCTGGCGCTGCTCATCTTCTTCCTCTTCATCGGAGTGGTGCTCTTCTCCAGCGCCGTCTACTTCGCCGAGGTCGACAGCCCCAGCACGTCCTTCACCAGCATCCCCGAGGCTTTCTGGTGGGCCGTTGTGTCCATGACAACGGTCGGCTACGGCGACATGTACCCGGTGACGGTGGGGGGCAAGTTGGTGGGCTCCATGTGCGCCATCGCTGGCGTCCTGACCATCTCACTTCCTGTTCCTGTCATCGTGTCCAACTTCAGCTACTTCTACCACCGCGAGATGGAGTGCGAGGACAGCCAGGAGTACACACACGTCAACACGTCGCTGTGGGAGAAAGAGAAGGAGGACAGCGAGGACGAGGATGGGGGAGATGAAGAGCCCGACTATGTGCCCTTGGAAGGAGGTGTGAGCTGCAGAGGGATCTGCGCGCCGCTGAACGGGACTCTACTCGCTGGATTGTGTGCTGGGGAACAGAGAACGGGCAATGTGTACCGAGGAGAACCACTCGTCACCCAAGTGTGAAAGAACAGAGAGAGAGAGAGAGAGAGAGACAGAGACAGAGAGAGAGAGAGCAGGCTTTCCATCCACTTGTTGTAATTTTAATTCTAACCCAATGTTTCACACTAGCAACTGCCAAAATACAAGATTTTCTCAATTCTATGCAAATTAGATATGAAGCACTGAAGCACCAAATCCAAACAACTGGCTTAAAGGATTCCTCGGAGCAGTCCTGTGGCGCGTGTGGTCCGACACTTCTTCCGTTCCTCACTCACAACTTTACCTCCTACCCGCAGTTAGTCTCCGTTTACTGTTTGACGCCCAGCTTATACCCACAACAACACTTATAACCACGGATCCATCTTATCCTGTCATTAAGTGTGTACAGAGAAGTTGTGAAGAAAAATAAAGCTTGGAAGGATGTAGCAGAGATCGCTGGTGCGTCTGCTGAGTGTGTGTAGCTAGTACAGTTAGCATGCTTTGCTAATCTAATCTGAAAAAGCAGCTAGTACATAGCAGAGCCAAGTCCAATAACATGTAAATCAAACTTCAATACATTTTAAACTTTTTTTGTAGGCTGTATATTTTGGCTAAATGCTGAACAGGCCACGCCCACAAGCAACAAACTACCAGTGACATGAGCGGGCCGGTTCTGAACATTTGGAGCCCCTAAGTGACACCTTCCTCAGGGGCCCCCACATGCAACAATCATATTATTTTATACGCAAGGATGAACAGAATACTTCATAATCTTCTTGGATAAGGGAAAAGTGTGTGTTAGCTGAACACTTTTAACTCTTTTAAAGCTAGCTAGCTAGAAAGTGGACAAATAGGCTAAATCCAATTAATTAGCTTTATTTCTTACTGGTGTTTTGGGTTCATTTGTGTGCTTCTGCTTTTTTTTCCCCACCCCAGATAGTGAATGCTTCATGATTGCCGCTTCTTCATAAACTTTTGATGTTAGTTACATTAGTGACCTAATTTAGTCATTTTTAATAACTGAAGTTAGCTAAATTGCATAATATATGTGCAAATCATACCACAAGCGGCCACCCTGTGACTGCCTGATACATAAACCTTTTCCAGAAAGAGAGTAAAATGTGCTTTTTTTTTTTTTTTTTGCGTATCTATTTTAAAAATCATGCCGCCCCCTGGTGGTCCGGGAGCCCTAAGAGACCGCTTATACCAAGAAACACTTACAACACAGCATAACACTTATAGCAAGAAACGTCACTTTCTATTGTGAAGAGTGGGTGAAATGTGAAAAATGATTAAAACAGTATTTATACGTGGCTGAGGTGAACAGTTTGGTGTTTACAGGGTAATAAAACGCAGATTTATAAATGATGCTGGTGAAATGATGGGACGAATGATGCTGCTGTGAGCATTAAAAATTTAAAAGTAAATCAAAGGTGTTCCTCGTCCTAAACTGGCAGCTCTAACCTTCCATTACTTGTTATTTACAAAAATAATTCATGTGTCCAGTGCGAAACTAAATACGTGAAAGCTTTGGATAACTTTCATTATACAGTTACATACATACAGATACATTTCATTAACAGTCAAACTCTCTGAACGATCTAAGCAATCTGAACGACAATTCCTAGTTTTTCTGCTAAACATACGTTTGTGAAACATGTGGATGGAAACAGAATTGACATGAGAGAGAGAGAGAGAGAGAGAGAGAGAGAGAGAGAGAGGAGTAAAGTGAGGAGAAACTCCTTCGTCCAGCTGTATGTGAGAAACCTGGATGGAGTGAAAAGAGAGAAACTGAAAAATGTCTACAGAGAGACAAACTGAACTGAAACACGAGTTGAACAAGTTGAACAACTGGAACAACAAGACAACGTTACAGGACTCACACAATCATCACAAAGTCTCTTTAAAGGAACAGTTTGGGGGAAAATTAAAGATACACATTTAAAAAAAAATATATATATATATATATATTCGATCAGCCTGACGTTTGCTTCTTTAGTTTTTTTCTTGTACTGTAGCTAACATAAGTCTATCTCACCTAAACTATTTTCCACTACACCACAGCGCTGTGGAGTTCTCGATTCTGATTGGTCAGAAGGCGTTGAGTTGATTAATTTTCTATAATAACAGCTCTGACAAGTTTATATTAATGCACTCATTCTAGTACACTATCGTTTCCATAGTAACAGCTCATGAGGACTTGTACTTGTATAGACTTGTTTTTTGTAAGGAGATGCCTATTTAACATCTATGGAAGGAGTCTCCAGTGCCAGCGCTTCGTAACAGTCGGAGGTAAAGCTGTAACCTTCCGACATCTTCAGTACAGAGGAGTTTATGCTCTGCGGGTCTCGATTCGGCGTTTTTTTTCTGTCTGAACTTCAACCGAGCTTAGTGCAGTTCTGACTTTATCTTTAATAGACAGGTTTATATTAATGGGCTCGTTCTAATATGTTTTTGTTTCTATAGTAACAGCTGCTTCACAGGGCATGCGTGTAATTGTTGATAGAGTAATGTGATGTTTATTATTGACATTTAGGGAAGGAGTCTCCAGTGCCAGTGCTTTGCAACAATCAGAGGTAAAGCTGTAACTTTTCCAACATCTGCAGTAAAGAGGAGTAACAATAAATGGATAAAAAGTATGTGCCATTCTTTAATGAAGAAAAAAATTCCAGCTGTTGGAACATTGCTGTGGCATTCAAGGTGCGTCGTAACAGGAAAATAATGAACTTTAGGAAGGTAACAGTGGGTAACACTCACTGTTGATTATTTCCCTATAACTGCACACCACGGCACAGAAACAGATTATAAACAGACTTTGTACACAAAACATATCTTGACTGATCGACTACATTCATTTTTTACTGCACAATTGTGCTTTTTTTTCTCCAAACATTTCCTTTAATCTCTGGCCTTCCACTATTACACACACACACACACACACACACACACACACACACACACACACACACACACACAAAACGATGACAACACAACCAAGACCAGTATATTCATTCACTTTTAAACTCTTTATCTATATTTGTGTAACTATTTCTATTTCTATTTATGAAGTTGTCTTAATGCTTGGATCTGTGTGGAAATAGCACTTAACCAATTGTTGTGGTATAAATATTTTTACTTGGACTTGACAGGAAAGAAGCTACATCGCTAAATATACAAATGAGAGAGAGAGAGAGAGAGAGACTGAAATATCAAGAAAGAAGCTGGACAAAGTCTTAAAGAGAACACAAAATGGCACACAATATACAATATATCAAGAAAAGGAACGCTAATGTGATTTCTTTGTACATGTACTGTATGTATGAGAGAGAGAGAGAGCGTGAGAGTGAGTGTGTGTGTGTGTGTATGTGTGTGTGTGTTTGTGTGCATATTCTTTTCAAGACTTGTATTTATCCTAAGAACCAGTGTGAACCTTATTTACAATGTATTTAATAATTAATAAAGAGTATTTTCATCATTAAATGAGATGTTATAAGTTACTCTTTATTAAACTGTGCATTATTTTCCTGTATTATTATTACTATAGAAAATGATGTAGTGTGTAAGGAATCGAACACTCTGTGCCATGCTGTTATAGTAAAATAATCAACAGCAGTGATGGTGTGATGAAGCGGAGTTACTGTAATCACCCTGAAGCTGATTATTTTCCTACAACGGCACAACCCCGGAGTCATCTATTCCTCTTATACCGCAGCAACTTGCCAACGATAACAATGTTTTATTAAATAACAAAAGTTGATTAAAAAGTCAGAGAACCTCTGACTGTTAGAAAGCGCTGACACTGGAGACTCCTTCCATAACAGGTAAATAAACAGATCAATGATTACAGGCGTTTAGCGTACACGTCCCTGTGAACGACCTGCTACTATCGAACCCATGACGTATTAGAACGAGCGCATTAATATAAACCTGGGATTTGCGGCTGCACTACTGTCAGACCTGCTGTTATGGAGAATTAATCAACTCCTTCTGACCAATCAGAAGGGAATAAAACATCATCTTAAGGTTATTTTGCTTGTGGGAAAGAGATTCTCGGCAGCATGCAGTGTCCTAAAGCTACCTACAGGAGGCGCTGTGGTCACAATAAACACAGAAATATACTGCTAGTGACTGATGAGCTTTTATCAGGAATTTTGGAGTTCGAGAATTGAATTAAGTGCAGTAACATTATCAATGGAGGACTATTTATTCATTTATTGTGGTGTTTTATTAGTTATAAAAGTTTTTATGTATAATAAAATTTTTTAAAAATCTCTAAACTCAAAGATACACGCTGCTATTAAATACGCAAGTTTCAAATAAACAGATTTCACAACCTTTGATTTGTAGGCCTGAGTGAGAAATAAATAAAAATAAATAGTGAAGACAAAAGAGAAATAATTTAATGTAATCAAGAATTATTATTATTATTATAATTAAAATGGATTTAATAAGTAACAAGATAAGAATTAGTGAGCACTGGAAATGATCTTATAATTATATATATATATATATATATATATATATATATATACACACATATATATATAATATATATGTTTAGCAATAAATATGTGATTTACTTTAAAATAATTGCCCCAACCTTTATTATTATTTAATAAATTATTCATGCTAAGGTGATATATTCTGTAATATATATACATAATATTTTAATACATAAAAAAAAATCACCTAATCTTATTCTTTACATTCTTCTCCTCACAATTTTCTAAACTTAGTTTCTGTCTTAAATCGGATTACTGTTTACTCACCAGGTCGTAATAAAAACACACAGAATGGTGTTCAGAAGTGAGAAGCGAGGCTGCGGCTGAATTCTTTTTGGCCCCAACTGTAGATTTATGCAACCAGTCAGTGACAGCCATGACAGTCAGGTCTAGATCGGGATAATTTTCACACACATCCATAACACGGCATCAGCAGAGATTGGGAAGGCGCATGTGAAACATAGCCGCGGGTGTAACGAGCGCAAGACGAAAAAGCCTTTTCGAAAAAAAAAAGCCTTTTCCCCAGAATGACTCCGGAAGAGAAGTAAAAGTAGATACACACATCGTCCAATCAAAGTAAAAACTACACAAAAGGACAGGCGACTCCTCTAGCGTGTGCACGTTTACTTTGGATTGTCGCGCTTATCAGAATGAGGAGAACTTACCCGTCTGGAAGCCAGAAAAGAAAGAGTGAATGAGAAGAAGAGGAAAAGATGGAGATAATTGGCTGTAAGAATCGGAAAAGTGTTCAAAACACCATCGTTTTTTCCCCGAATACTATTTAACAAGCTTAGCTTGCTAGTTAGCTAACATGTCTGATTTATAGCTAAAAAAAAAAAAACCCTGCGTAGCTCACCTGAAATCTACATCAAGAAACACTAGATAGCTAGATCACATTCTTACTGAGGAGTTGCCTATAATGGACGCTTTTAGCTAAATTTGTTTATGGCTAACTGAGTTTAATGCATCTGGCTGGGCAGCACCTCGGCTTTCAGTGCCATAACGACATCCTCAGTGTCGCAGTCATAAAATGTTACGTCTTAAACATGCCCACAAAGCTGTAAGCATCAATTCCTCAGAGTTTCTATGAGATGTGTATGTACAGTATGTCTGGTCATTGCAGGCTACATCACCGATTAGCATCTTTTAGCCACTGACAGAAGCTACTCGGGTCTTTTTGCAACCAGGTTTGTATACAAACACCAATGGGATCTATAACTAAAAGGTTGGTAACCGTTGGAAACATCGGTGACCATGGCCAATCAATGTCCATGTTATATTTATATCCATCACTTTAAAGTGACTACTGAAGGCACGTCAGTCCTCATTCGACATCTTACTTAAGCTTTTGTCCTCTTCTGTCCTCTCTGACGTCCTCTGATCTCTAACGTCATCTCTAATGGCTGTGAGAGAAGAATCACAGAGACTGGCATCTTTCTGGCCATCTGTCTCTTTCCTCTTCACCTCTCCCTCCCTCTCTCTCTCTCCCTCTCCCTCTCTCTCTCGCCTCTTTCTTCAGATGTCTTTCTGTCTTAAAGCAGATTAAGCGTGATGATGTCTCAGTGTTCAGTCAGAAGTTATTATTAAAGCGTCAGAGGTCCTAACAACACCTCAGTGTTACAACAAAACACACACAGGGCAGAAATCGCAACCAGAACATTTTTACATTCATGCGGAGGATAATAAAAAAAAAAAAAACAGACAGTGACTTGCAGATGGAGAGGAAATGAAAAGGTTCGCTGAGATTTTATTACTTTACACTTTACACTAGATCTGAAAAGGGCCGAGGAACATTTTAGAGAGACCGAGAGACCTGAGAGAGCTATCACACCACAACGAACGCTCATAAAGACACTGAACAACAGAGAAATTGTGAATAAACACACCAAACAATTAGCATACACCACATAAAGCAATCTGATAGATAGATAGACAGATAGATAGATAGATAGATAGATAGATAGATAGATAGAAGAATAAATACATAAATAAATTAATAAATAAATATCCAACCAATCAATCAACAAATCGAGACAGAAAGAATGAAAGAAATAAAGAAGGTGCAATAGTCTAACAGTAAGTTCTGAGCTCAGCAGAGTTATGATTAATGAAAACAAAAAACAGTTAAAAGGAAATAAAATAAGATATGAAATTGAAATAAACAGCTTTGTGCTTGAATTGGATTCTTCCTAACGTGTCATTTTCAAGTTTATTTGAATAAATGTTTCCAGCACTAATATAAATGTATTATAATAAAAGCGCATCATTCTTGTAAAGTTACAAAATTTCACTTATAATTAATTATAAAGTCAGAATGTTACATAGGATGAAGCTTTAGCCTTAGCTTTTAAATTTAGATTTAATAAAAAAAACACACGACTGAATGGCATGTTAACACATGATAACATTTTCTATTCTTTAGCATATACTGTATGTTTACTGTGTACCTCAACAACTGGGCCTCAGTTGTCACTTGTTTAAAGTTGTGTGTAAATGTTTTCGGTCAAACCGGACTAATAATTCCTGCCACATTTACAAAAGTTTCACTGGTTTTCTTTGAACTCACGTGTGTATGTTAATCAGCGCCAATCAGCCGTAAATCCCCGAGCACATCCACAGCACCTTTACATTTAGCCACACCCACAAAAGTCCATAAAAGCTCACAGAGAGCTTTTAAAAAAAAAAGGACGAAATGGTGACTAAATGGTAAAAGAGCACCTATTAAGTGTAGTTTGTGCTAAATCTTCCAGTAATGCAGCTCAGCCACTGCAGTGCATCGGCTGCCATAGACACTAACTCCTGCTCCTTTTATATGGTGCCATTACTTTTGTCCTGATTGAACGGCTAGTCTCTTTTGTCTTCATTTTTGGATTTGTTTTGCTTCAGGTCCTTAATATGAAGCGACTGCGTTTCAGAAATGGTTCATTAAATGGGTGTGTAAACAATTATACGGTATATAAAAACGCAGTAACTCATCGACAATTATCCATTTTGAAGCCAATTAAAATGAGTAAATTAGTGGCTCTCCTTAAACGTAAATATGCACAAACTCTGGAGTGAAACATAGGATATGAACATTTTTACGAACTGACACCACATTTCTTGCTCAAACATTCCTGTGAACAATTTCTGAATAAATTAGTTTGTATACAGTTTGGTAAATGATGTGACCAGGTGCTGTAAAGCGTTAGGAACTGTAGTAAAAGTGTGGTAAAGAGGGGCGGATGGTGGGAGTGACAGGGCAACTCCCTCAGGGCAGCTCACAGGGCGGGATGGCGTGATTTCGGTCGTAAGCTGTATCGTCACTTTCTTCTCCCTCACTGCCCTCATCCATCATCCTCTCTCTCTCTTCGTCTTCCTCCGTCTCGCTCTCTCGGCCTTTCTCTCGTCTACGCAGCTTCTCTCGCTCGCGGTGTCTCTCCCCGTAGTCCCGTGGCAGCGTGGACGCCTGAGGAAACGACAAAAAATAAATAAATTCAATGCACTGTATTGTATAAATAAATGTCTTTATGTTCACGTTTTACTTTTCATTAAGCAATGCGATAACAAAAAGCATAAATTTATTTAAAAGTTATTTATGCTAGTTCTCATGTTTTTAAATCAAACCTGAGATTTCGTGCGTTCCGCTGTTCAAGTGCTTAATGTCATGTTTGCACTGTTGCTAGGCGACTGGGAAATATGGATGCCAAACATAAGCTAGTTTACTCCTGCGATTAAGATTTAGCTAGCAACAAGGAAGTGGAGTGATGAAGCAGAGTTGCTGTTAATTTTCAGCTCTTCCTGAAGTGTTTTATTCCTCTTATACCACAGCAATTTGTCAACTCTTACAAACCTTTTTGAATTAAAGAATGATATGTCATACATTTATCCATTTATAGCTACATTCAAGGTTGTGGGATGTCCGTGAAACAAGTTAGTTCCTGTTCTCGCTTATGTTATAGCAGCTATAAACTCTCGTTTCCTCACCAGCCTCTCTTATTTTCTCTCCTTTTTTAGAAAGTTAATAAGAAACGCAGAAGTGAGAAACGCAGAAGTGTAAACTCCTCTGTCCTGAAGATGTCCGAAAATTTACAGCTTTACCCCTGACTGTTACAAAGCACTGACACTGGAGACTCCTTCCATAAATGTTAAGTAAACGCCTCCTCACAGGTCAGTGGTTACACACTGTACGAGTCCCTGTGAATGAGCTGTTGCTATAGAAACGATAACGTATCAGAACGAGCGCATTAATATTATAAACCAGCGCAGCTGCACGACAGTCAGAGCTGCTGTTGTAGAAAACGGTTCAGTAAATCAACATATTCACGATAGAGTGTTGGAACTGCAGTAAAGTCCAGCAAAACATGCGGCTGTGTTTAAGCGGCTGCTCAGAGTCTGATCTCAGCTTCAGATCTGAGCAGTTAGATAAACATGTGATCACATTAGGGAATGGCTGTGTAAACACTTACATGAATCTGGTCCAAATCAGAACTGAAAAGATCTGGTTTCATGTGCTTAGACTTCAAATAACAAGATGAGATGCTAATCAGGACGGAAAGGAGGTCCGATCTGACTGGCTGAGTCTAATCTCAGATGAAGTCAGGTTGAGTAATATAAAAGCAAGATGCAAATCTCATGAACAAAGTCTTAACGAGACGCGACCATCTGAGCTCACCGTCTTCCTCAGTGACTGTGCGCATAAATTAACCCAGTGCATTATGGGTAGCGCGTGGCTGCTCATCTATGGAAACTAACATACAGCATGGGATTTTTTCCCCCCCTTTGCATTAATGGGATTTTCTTCACTACGTAGTTAGACGCTGCTACAAAATGATTGACCTCAAAAATACTAACACCAAATTCAGCACTGCTGAATGCTTGAATGGGATCGTGTGGATTCGTTTTCTATTAACGCACAGATCCGACCGTATCACAGACTTATATTAATACGCTTGTTCTAACACGTCGTCGTTTCTATGGTAACAGCTCGTTCACATGGTCGTGTACAGCACTAAGCCTAATAATAAACAGATTTAATCCACGTTGTAATTTAACGAAGAACAATGCCTAAATGTTGATATGGTGACGTTTTCTGTAAGAAGTTTATTTAACATTTATGGAAGGAGTCTCCTTTAATTTAAACTTGAATTTTTCCTCTTTCCTCTTTAAGTCTTCAAGACAGAGGAGTTGACGCTTCTTCGTGGTTTCTCAGTAACGTGACAAGCCTGCCATGTTTTATTCCTTACATAATCCAAATATAATCCAAATATAATATCTCAGATTAAAAGACGATGTAGCTTCTGAAACCTGGAGGTCCATTTGAAAGTCCACAATAAACAGAATTGAAAAGAAAAATGCTAAAAAAAAAAGGTGTTTATAATTTTTTTAGAATAATTCCAGTTCCTCTTTGAGTGCACTCTATAGTGTCCAGTGTGTGGTTTTGGACACTCTAATGTTTTTAATCCTCACCTGGTGGTCATGCGAGGGCAGAGCGCAGTAGCCGTGGTCGGAGCGGCGGTTCAGGAGGCGGGGCGAGTGTGTGCGGTGAGGATGAGGAGAGTGTGAACACACGGACAGAGGCGAGGGCGAGTGGACGGAGCGAGGGGACGGAGAGCGAGCAGAGCGAGTAGAGAGAGAGCGAGAGTGGCTCAGAGACGCAGGAGGGTGGTAGTGGTGGTGGTGGTGGTGGTGCGGCGGCTGCTGCTGGTGGTGGTTGAGTTTGGGGGGCCGGGGGAAGCGAGGGGGAAGTTCTGGGGGGCAGAGAGGGTCCATCAGGTCTATGTCAGTCAGGAGGGGGGGAGGGGGGACAAACTCCTCGTCTGATAGCGGGATGTCGGCGTCGATCTGAGAAAGCTCTGCCCTGGACAGGAAGTCGACGATGCCTGCTCCGAAGGAATCGCCCACCACATTGATGGAGGTTCGCATTCTGTCACTAAATCAAACACACGCACGTACACTAAACAATGACAACAGACTGAGCACACGATGCCAAGAGTGAACATCAGGACAAAAATAGGGACGAAAAGATCGAAAGAATAATTGGACAGTGATACAGTTTTGGTTCTGTGAATACGCTGAAAGTTCTGGTAATAAATTTGACAAAAATCTAAAGACGGAATAAAAATTGGTTATGTTAAAAATAATGTGTGCAAAAGACTGGCGTCCAGTCTGGGGTGAATTCTCCCGCATTGTGCACAGTGCTCCCGGGATAAACCCAGTCTGAACTCTCCCGCATTGTGCACAGTGTTCCCGGGATAAACCCAGTCTGAATTCTCCCGCATTGTGCACAGTGCTCCCGGGATAAACCCAGTCTGAACTCTCCCGCATTGTGCACGGTGTTCCCGGGATAAACCCAGTCTGAATTCTCCGCATTGTGCACGGTGCTCCCGGGATAAACCCAGTCTGAATTCTCCGCATTGTGCACGGTGTTCCCGGGATAAACCCAGTCTGAATTCTCCCGCATTGTGCACGGTGCTCCCGGGATAAACCCAGACCAGGATAAAGTGCTTGCATTTTATTGCTTGCGTTTATTATACCAAAGATTTTCATTAGTATGACACAGTATCTCTAAATATTGAGAAGGTTTCTTGCAGGTTCAAACCTGATGTGTGAAAAAGGCTTCCTAATAACACACACACACACGCACACACACACACACACACCATTTTTATTTTCTGTTCATATTATATTTTGACATTTTCAACAGATCTTTGATCTTCGATCTTCGATCTTCGATCTCCTCGTGTTTAATCAGCACTTTACAGTTTCAGTTTTACGCTTTCGGGAGTCTCTTTGCGATCTGAACTGATCTTGCAAAATCTGGCATGAGAAAGTTTTTTAGCTTTTCTGCTGCACACAACTGGAACAAACTCCCAGAAGACCTTAGATGTGTCCCAACTGTTACTGTTTTTAAATCCATATTAAAAACCTTTCTGTTCTCTTGTGCCTATCACTAAACTAGAAGTTTGCACTCTATCTTTGCACTTTATTTTAGCACAGCCCTTTTAATTAGTCTTTTAATCTCTGTTATTTAAATTAATGATATTATTCTTGTCTTTTATGATTACCTTTTATTTTATTTAATTGTCTGATAGCGTTTATTTTCTTATTGTTCTCTATGTAAAGCACGTTGAATGACCTCGGTGTATAAATTTGCCTTGCCTTCAGGACAGAGTTTACACTATGCAGTTTCTTGGTAACATGAGTTAATAGGAACTTGTTTTCCGGACATTCAACAACACTAAATGTAACTATAAATGGATAAAAAAAAAAAACGTGACGTTTCGTTCTTTAATAAATAAAATATGGTAACTGTCGGTAAATATCTGCTGTGGTGTAAGGCGAATAACGCCTTCCAGGATGTGGCGTTATGGGAAAGTAATCACCTCTGCATCACTGATTATTTTCCAATAACAGCACAACACGGATGGATTTATTTTACTGGGAATTTGTTTAAACGTTGTAAAGCGCCGCATTCAGCCCCAAGCCGTGATGTAATAAAGTCTGGTGTAAATCCTCACAAATTAGAGCTGACATTCGGCACTTTACTCTAGTGCTTGGTGTTTCCTTTCAGCTCCAGCGTGCCTGAGTACAGAGAATAAAACAGCAAACAGGCATGCCAGTGTCTGATTACTTCTAGAAACACACACACACACACACACACACACACACTCTGTAAGTGTGAGGACTCACAGCAGCCAGTCGACGGCCACCAGCAGGCTGATGTCCTGTGTCGGGAGACCCACTGCGGTGAGGATGAGCAGCATGGTGACCAGACCAGCGCTGGGAATACTGGCAGCTCCTACACTCGCCAGAGTGGCCGTCATACTGCACCGCGCCGTGATGTCATCATTATGCAACAGGAAGAAGAAAACATGGCGAGACGGTGCGGAGAGCAAACAGAGATACAGAGGAGGAGGAATATTTTTATATAATACAAACAATGTGTCATGCTGTTACAGGAACATAATCAGTGATGGGAAGGTGTGACGAAGTGGAGTTACTGCTGCCGCTGTTTTATTCCTCTTATACCACAGTAATACCACAGAGAAAAAAGCGGGCTTCTGTCCAGAAGATGTCGGAAAACCTAAAGTTACAGCTTTACCTCTGACTGTTAAGCACTGACACTGGAGACTCCTTCCATAAACACTACCGAAAAATCTCCTTACAGTAAACTTTTTAAGTTAATGTGGAGCGTCCACTATACAAGTCCCTGTGAACGAACTGTTTTAGAATAGAAACAATAATGTTTTATAACGAGTGCTTTAACATAAAGCTGCGCTACTGTCAGGGCTGCTGGTTTAGAAAATTCATCAACACCTTCTGACCAATCAGAATCCAGAATTCAGCAGCACTGTGATATACATAAGGAATACAATCTAGAAATGGGGTTCAAATGACTTAAAGCTATATCATTCTTTGGATTAGTTAAATTGGAAAATTCTCAGTACTGACTAATTATCTTAAATACCAAGATGACACGGATAAAATTACAAATATTTGATTAAATACATAAATACAAGAGGGTTATAACTTGTGGACCAGAATATTACATTGTGTTGAACATTATGTAAAATATTTTAAGGAAAATGCTTTAAGGATAAGAAAAGCTTATGAGGTGTTTCATTTGAGAGATTTTAATAGCAGTAGTAAAATGATATTAAAAAAGTCCTCTTCAGAGACTTTACTGTGTGTTTATAGACTATAAAACAAATATAAACTTTATTTAGTATGCCTCGTTTTTCTTAAACCAGGCAGTGTATAATAAACTGTGTGAATTTTTTCCCCGTCACACTGATACTGACCTCACGGTGGCAATCTGTCCTCCATCCAGCTCGATGCCGTTCATCTGGGCGATGAAAATAGCCGCCACAGCCTCGTAAAGCGCCGTGCCATCCATGTTTATGGTGGCGCCGATGGGCAACACAAACCGGGTGACCCGCTTGTCGATCTTCAGGTTCTCCTCCAGACAGCGGAAGGTAACGGGCAACGTGCCGGCGCTGGGAAAGAAGAGCAGGAGCGTGTGAGAGAGAGAGAGAGAGGTGAGAGAGAGAATAAGAGGAAATTAAGTGTCACTTATCCAGAGTCATACAAATGAGAACAATTTTTTTTTTTCACAAAGAACAATCAAATATAAAACAGAACACAAACAGACGGAAGAATTTGGCAGGATGAAGTCCTTTCACTTGATCAAATGCAGATTTATTCTCATGAAACACACACACACACACACACACAAAATATAACAGTTATACAATATAAAGATGAACAAATTGTGTGTTAAGAGCTTTGAAACCCAAACCCAGGGATTCAGTTACATTTGTTCTTTGAGTTCAAAACGTTCTCTGTAATACTGAGTAACAAATCAGGTGTGACAAATTTTTCATGAATATTTCAAAAAATAACAAGGAAGCAATTAAATTATACTGAAGAAAAAAAACTGAAGTAAACATTCCTGCAAGACTGACGGAAGATTCGCTGATTTTCTCCTTTGCGTATGAGCCAGAAATGATCAAGCCAAGTGTTATCTTATCTTATCTGTTCCAGTAATGCTGCGTTGTCTACCATAGACACACACTAACTCTTCCTCCTGTCATAGGGTGCCATTACTTTCCCCCTAATCAAATGGCTATTCTTAATTTATGGATAGGTTCTGGATAAGTGACATAGATAAGTGATTTAAACTTGACAGCACAATCCGTTTGTAAAATCGCAGTAACTCAGCAACAATTATACGATTTAAAGATGAAGTTCACATCAGTTAGTCTCCTTATATGGAAATTTACATATATGGAACTAATAAATGCCCTTGGGAATACGAATAAATTTATGAATAAATTCATTCATAGCCAGTTTGATAAATGAGGCCCAATAAAGCATTATACACAGCAGGACCGTAAGTATTTTTACTCATATTAACACTTTTTTCATATTTAGTAAGAATTCTGAAAAGTTTAACGATTAAAGGTTGAACAATCAGTGCAGTACTGACGAAGAAACAATAAGAAACTGTAAAGTGCGTTCCTTTGTTTGGATGGTAACACCTCCTGGAAAATGATCATAACCACACCTTCAAATATGACTTAGAGCTGTGATTGGACAGGGACTGCATTTCAGTGTGGCACAGCAGTTTCCGGTGATGCTAAAACAATCATTCCGCGATGTTTGTATTGTCGTTTGCCATTTGTTAGACTGGATGATGGTATATTTCCTACAATGTCACAAGTCTATTCATGCACAGAGCCCAAGCTTGATGTCTAGATGTGTCTAAAACCAAATATAGTGACTGGTAAGAACAAGTTTGAGTCAACAGCTAAGGAAAAACTGATCTGTAAAAGCAGTCACTTCAATTCTAAATAGGGAATGAGCCACCAAGATTGTACATTTATTTGGTGACTCTATCTGCTGAAGTAACTGGCTAAACGGAGAGTTGGTTTGCTTCTTTGGTTTTGCACTGGAGCTGTGAGGTGAATGTTGCTACCCAGTAGCCAGCAGTTTAGCGGGGAATTACTGATGTGTTTTTTTCTGACTCTGTATGACACACTGTGGTCTATAAACATGGACAAAAAAAAACAAAAAACGACAGATAAAACAGTCACGCTTCATCCTTAGCACATAATTTGGTGTCACTCCACATCAGCATCAGACTCAGGAAGGGGGCAGGGGCTGAGGTTTGTACATTAGGAGTGATTTTAAAATACAATGATTAAAGAAATAGGAGGAAATTCAGAGGGAAATAGAGACAGAGAAGAGAGAGAGAGAGAGAGAGAGAAGAGAGAGTTCATAGGCGGAGTTCACAGGTATATACAGCCAGATGTTCTAAATTTCTGCTCGCCTCTGGAACCTACATCAAACTACTCAGTTGATGGAAAGAGCAGAAGAGCATCACATCTGTGTCTGAGTGTAATTTCCCAGCCAACACTAAAAGCCCAAAGTTATTTATAACAGGCAGCTTTAAGAACCCATTATTTCCCATGTCGCTCGTCCTTGCTGGACCCGATCAGAAATAGTTCTAGACTCCAAAGAAAGTTCAGTCAGAGGTCAGAGGTCACAGTCCTGCATCATTAATTGTGATTGGTCTGACTGAATTTAGAAGGTTAAAAGTGCAATAGTCTGATTTTATTATTTCTTACTACTTGTAAATATCCTGGAAAATATCTGGAACGTGATTAAAAAATAATTGTTTAAGCCATTTGGCAGATGCTCTTATCCAGACTTACAATTATCTCATTTATACAACTGAGTAGTTGAGGGTTAAGGGCCTTGCTCAAGTACTGGGATGTGAATTCTCAACCTTACGATCAGGAGTCCAACATCTTAACCACTGAGCTACCACATCCCCCATGACCTCAGCACAAGTGCTGACTAGTTGGCTTTTGCACTACGTAGTGAACATGAGATGTGAACGTGAGCTGCTAACCTGCTGGCTGTTCCGAGTGCCGTGATCCAGGCCTGGAAGATCCCGGAATAAAAGTTGAACGGGTTTTTCCGTGTCACGGAGAAGAATATGATGGGCAGAATGATTCCACCGTGGATAATGAGGCCAACAATCACCGTCACCATGTACATGCCGAGCTGCTGGGCCACGGCCTCCAGGTCACCGATGGCGGCGATCTTTCCACAGATCAGAGAGGCGATGCCGAGCGGAGAGTACCTAAAACCACCACGGGGACATCAGAAAGTGACACTAGGTTTTAAGCCCCATTTCCATCATTCCATTCAACCCATTTTCCCCCTATTTTTCTTTTCAGAAAATTCTTCAGTAAAGAATTTAAAGTGGCAAAAACTGTATGCAAATACTTTCTACGAGAACAAAGAAACAACTAGTGTTCCCATAATGCATTGCAAGTCATTCAATTACTTTCACACTAATTTCAGCTTGTTTCTACCAACATTGTTGTCATGTAGACTTAACTTAGAATATCATTAGTATCTCAGAGTAGCTACATGTTTCCATGGTTAAAACAACGTCTCTGATTGGAGTGTTTTGCTTTTGGGATTCTGGGTAACGTAGTACTGAGGCACGACTTATGTCTCAGTACTACATACTACATTATGTGCAAAGTAATTTTTCAATTTCAGACATAGTTTGGCAAAGAAGAGCAATCTCTGCTATTGTACATATAAGAAACTTTGTCTGGTTTAGAAAAATGGCAAGGAACCATTTGGGAGCCCAACAAAGCAACAACTATTGACTATTCTCTCGTTACTATTCTCGTGACATTCTCACATCGCAATCCTCTTTCTGTCCACTAGGCGACTGTCGCAGTCGCCATGTTCATGGTCACGGTTACTCGTTAGCCAAATCAAAATTATTAATAAGCTACTGTGTGTTACAAAATCATTTTGGATTCTGTTAAAAATTTTAAGAAAGAAAAAAGCTGTTCTCTGGAGAAAGCAAACAATACTTGCCGCGTATCCTGAAGAAAAAAAAGAGATTCTAATGATACTCGGCGAATATCAAAGCGAGTTTATGGTGAACGCTTATTACGGAACGATGTACTTTGTCTGTGTAGCGTTCTAATCATCCGTGACATTTTACTCAGTGCTTGTAAACTGTTTTGGTTTTGAAATTGAAATATCGTCCGCTTTCAACTTTGTTTTATGAGACTCCAGGATGATCCAAAGCAGCGTCGGAGTGAAGGGAATCAGACGATCAGACTCACTCTGGAATAAAGTAATCGATTCGCAGTGTGGGATCTTGTCTCGTTGTGTACCGATGTGGTCTGGAGATGGATGGAAATCCAGAAGCCTTAAATGGAACAAGGATCTCGTGTTTGTATCTGGGGGATTATTCTGAGTGCAGGCCTGCGTTGAATCAGCACCGCATGATGCTTCCGACATGAAAGTCAAAGGTCACGTCTGTGTATTATGTATTATGTTCTTCATGCGGCCTGTGCTGTATATTATACTGTATACTCATTAAACGGGACCTGGTGTGGAACTGGCCAGTCTGGGTTTACTCAGTTCTAATTTTGGAGCTTGGAGTGTGTGTTTTGTTTCATCTCGCCGCAGCTTCACGTTCCCATGAGTTCAGCGCTCGAAGCTTTATCATTATCAGTTGTTTATTCGTTCCAGCTCTCAGGTCGGCACGGATCAGGTTGGCGCTGTGTCAGGGCGAGGTTCGAGTGAGGCCGTGTGTGTTACGTCCTGGAACACCCTCAGACTTTTCACTCGGCACTTGCTGGCTCCTGACCTGCAGACTGTCATCATGGATATCATCACTATGGATATCCTTTCTCCTCTCCTCCTTTCTTTCAGCTGTCCTTTACTTTCTGGATAAAAAACTTCTTTCTAATTCTCGTCCGATAAAGCGCTAGAATCGTTTCCCAATGATATCTTGAAAAAAGCTTTCATTCGTAACGTCTTGCTTCGTTACAAGTGTCACGTTATTTACGATTTAAAATGGTTTCAGAAACAGAGCCTCCCACGTGTCCGTTTTTTAAACAAAATTTCATTTCTGGTTTTTTGTTATAAAAGCATGTATGCTAGATGATTGCACACAGACACCCATAATGAGTTTCATAACAATGAAAATCTCAAAATGTCGCAAGAGAATGAGTGCAATCCCATCATCAGGTGACATAAATAAAGACCGAGCTGGAACGATTGGGTTTATGCACACACGAGAAATTCCCCAAAATTCCCCAAATTCCCCACTAGTTTCTTCAAAGGGAATAAAACTCATGACCTGGGGAAAGAACACATGAGATTTGTTAAAATCAGCTGTCCAGGGATGATTGGATTCAGGGAAAGAGAACCACTGACTCGTGTTTGAAACTCTGCTGCCACTTTGTTATCTGTCAAGCTACTTCAGTTTAGAGACAAAGCATCTGGCACTGGCATACACACACACACACACACACAGAGTCACTGACCACATGATCATGGACACCATCTTCATGATGATCTCATTGAGGATGTTGAAGAACTCGGACATGATCTTTCCCCTCTCGCCCATTTTACCCATGCAGATCCCGAAAGTGATGAAGAAGCCGATCAAACCTGGAAAAAAAAAAAAGAAAAGATATTACAAGAGCAGCAGCCATGTTTCACCTGAACGGAGTTTAGAGTTCAGTTGAAATGTTTTTGAAAGAAACATACTTCAGTGCGGGACACAAGCGGTCAGATATGAAGCTCGTGGGACAAACAAAGACCGTATTATGAACATGAACGTGTGCCACTGTGTAATGCATTTACACCGTTCATTCATTCATTCATCCTTAGTAACTGCCTGGTCAGAGTCGAGACGGTTTAAATTAAGCTGTTAATTTGTTTCTTTTTCTGAGGAACGCAAACAACTAAAAACCTTGAAAGTTTTGCATGGGCAGGTGCAAACAAAAATAACAGCTGCATGAGCAGGATTGTCAGAGGTGAATGTAATTCTGCATTTGCATCGCTTTTCATTTTCATCAGTGTGTTGCAGTCGTGCCACACTGAAATGCAATCACTGTCCAGTGTTTTAATAAACGGCGCTTTAAAAAGTCTATGCATGAAAGACTCGTAAACCCTATTCAGACTGGATTAGTCTTCAGTGTGGTCGTGTGCCATGTAATTATTACCAGAGTATTTCTGAGATACTCTGGTAATCATTTTTGTCCAAATCTGTCATGTCAGTCATTATTTACACACTGCGCGTACATGCGTATGGGAAGATTACTCCGTATTTTACCTTCCATAAAACATTAAAGCAGTAGAAATAACGCCAGGTAATATATACGTATATCCCGTCTGAACTGACATGCTAGCAAGGATTGAGTTATATCCTGTAGGAAAGGAGCTCTTTTCCATCAAAACGAAACCAAGTTTAAAACTCAGGTCAATAGAATACAGATGACATTTAAAAGGACGTGTCAGAGAAGCGTCAGTTTTGGGGATTTTTAGGAAAAGTTACTGAGTTCCTAGCACAGATACTGACAACATATATAGTATGGTCATGTGACCTAGTAGGGCCCACACCCCTTAGTACAAGCGTTTATAATAAAATTCAAAACATTCAGGTTTGTATTAGAATGGGGTGTGTGTAGCGCTTACGGAATTTCATCTGAATTTCATCTGACTTTTTAAGATTATTTAAAATATCATAGATATAAATATAAAGTAATTAAAATCATCACCAGTCATTTAAACAAAAATGTTGTTCACAAACTTGTCGCCAGTGGTGTGTAGTTCCAGACACAGCATTAACATCCACATCCAAACACGAGTCAGACAAATAATTACAGTATCAATTAAACTATATACACTGGGGATCACATGGGCTTTACAATGATAACATTTCCTGAGAGTAACAAGTTTCAGCTAAGTGCACAAGGGGCATGTTTTCAGGACAGATAAATAATACATGAGCCTCCCTTAAATATCCTTACAAAAATATCAGGAAACCAGAGCAAAGCACGTCCATTCATCAACATGAAAAGCTCGATAGCAACAGCGTGATGAAATCATAAACAGTAATCAGCGTGGATCATGTTACGGGCTGATTAAA
>CM040987.1:1625915-1683415 GCA_022985145.1 Pangasius djambal | reverse complement strand
CAGCTGTAACTGGACCAACACAAGGCATTTTACCTAATAAAAAAAAACTAAATATCAATTTTCTTCTTTACAAGAACGTACCGAGAACCCGGACTGAGACATACTGTAGGAAAAGCTTCAGCTCAGGAAGAAATACACCGCTGAGCTGCGGTAACACTAACAGGACAAACACTAAACTGCACTAAACACTTAATGACACCAGTAGGAGGCACTAAAGTGTTGTTTTTTTGTGACAAATAAAAATGGTGTCAAACAAAGTTGATTGCATGTATACCTGAACACACACACACACACACACACACACACACACACACACACATATACCCAGAATGGTGAGGGCAAGCAGAAGGTTGCGTGCAAACCAGCCGCAGTGTTGTTGTAAAAGACCTTCTTTAGGCTCCGCCTTTCCTTCCTCATCAACCAGGCTGGCTCCGCCCATCTCTTTCTCTATCTGATGATTCGTCATCCTACCTGAGAGAGAGAACAAGAGAGAGAGACAGACAGACAGACAGAGAGACAGAGATAAAAAGAGAGACAGACAGAATGAGAGAAAGACAGACAGAGACAAAAAGACAGAGACAGAATGAGAGAGAGAAAGACAGAGACAGACAGAGACAATGAGAGAGAGAGACAGACAGAGACAAAGAGAGAGACAGACAGAGAAACAGATAAAGACACAGAGAGTGAGAACAACAGGAAAAAAGAGAGAGACAGAAAAAACAAAGAGTGAGATAAGATGAGAGAACAACAAACATACAGGCAGATAGACAGAGAGATATATGGAGAGTCAGAGAGAGAAACAGAGAGAGAGTGAGAGAGAGAAAGAACGTGAGACAGAACAAGACAGACAGACAGACGGACAGATAGAGGCCCAAAGAAAGAGGAAGAGAACGAGACCAGAGAGAGAGAAAAACAGAGCGATAATGAAAATGAGAGAAAGAGACAGATGGAGAGAGAGAGTCACAGGGAAAGAGTGACAGAGAGAGACGGACAGAGAAGGAGAGAGAGACAGAGATAGAGTTTCATACTGATAATTACGGCACGTTTAAAAGGTCAGCGGTTTAGTGATTTTTCTGAGACTGTGGTTTTGTCCCGTGTCGCTCTAAAGGTCACTCGTCCCACAGACCCGTAAACACACCGCTCCACATCACACTCGGCCCAGAGGCATGCGATTTACACGATTTTCCACTTCCACCACAAACACACGTCTATCACAGCTACCAGTACTGGAAGTCTGTCTCACCCAAATATCTCCCTTCCTGTAAATCTGTGTCTCACACACACACACACACACACACACACAGATGTGCTGATGTGGTTTAGGACGCAGAGGGGCTCACTCTCGCCTCTTAACAGGAAGCTGCAGATTTAAAATGACATGATTCAGCTTAAAGCACCTTTTGCATGTAATAAATGAAGATTTTGGGTGATACAGACTTCCATTACTTCATCACTTCAACAGCTCCAGTGCTAAACCAGTGCTACCTATCACACTTAATCCAAACCTGCTCCCTGTTTGACATGTAGTGCACTTCAAAGGGTTAAAAAGTCATTTACACCACATATAGTGCTCTACGGAGAGCAGGGATCCCATTCTGATTCACTTTTCTCTGATTTTATTTAAATTCGGAGAAAGGATTGGCTAACTGACGGCGATGAGCACTTACTAGCCCACTTGCTATTTGGATACTTTAAAAAACAAAAGTAGAAAAGTAGAAAATATAGCAAAATGTATTAAAATATTAATTTTGACAGAACACTAAAACTAATTCAATCTAAATTAGCTGTCAAAATTAACACACACACACACACACACACACAAAAATCAACCCTTCGACATGTCTAAGCGCTTATCTAATCAAATACTGTATATCAGGGTGAGGAGAAAAAAAAACGTTTTTATTAATCATTTATTTTATTTTAACTTCATTATTCATTTGATTCATTTATTAATAATGATAAGTTTTAAAAGATTTTTGCGCTTCAACATTTTGCACTTTTGCATTTAAGCCTAAAAGTGAAGTCATTTTGTAATCAGTGTTCTGTCAGGAATAACACTCTCCATGTCATGCTGCTATAGGAAACTAATCAACGGTGCAGTGTTGTGATGAAGCCAGGTTACTGTGACCACACTGAGGTGGATTATTTTTCTACAGCGAGCGTTTTATTTCTCTTATACCACAGCAATCTTCCAAAGCTAACAGTTTCATTCATTAAAGAGCAACATTTATCCGTTTACGGTTACGTTTAATCTTGTGAAACAAGTTCTCGCTTACGTTATAGCAGCTAGAAACAGTCGTTCCCTCACCAGCCTCGCTTTTTTCTCTATTTCTTGGAGCTAATAAAACATAAAACCAGCTTGTCACGTTCCCGAGAAAGCACAAAGCGTAAACTCCTCTTTCCTGAAGGTGTCGGAAAAGTTACAGCTTTACGTCTGACTGTTACAAAGCGCTGACACTGGAGACTCCTTCTGTAGATGTGAAATAAACATTCAGAGAGCATTAATATAAACCTGTGATACTGTCGGAGCTGCTGTTATAGAAAATTAATCAACACCTTCTTGACAAACCTTCACGCAGCATATGATGAGTTCAGCCGCTCCTGACCTTGTCAGTAAGGTTCATGTAGGTTTCTATGGTTTCCACAGAAGGACAGCTGAAGAACTCCTGATGGAGTGTACCTTAACAGTTACTTTTTAAAGAACTCTAAAACAAAACACTACTTTTTTTTTTTTACTACAGACCCCCACAAGTGTTTCCTATGAGAAGTCAAAGCTAAGAACTCTTAATTATCCAGTGGACTCTTAAAGAACGCTTGAAGAACAATTATTTTCTAAGAGTGTATATGCTAAGTTCTCCAAATCTCCAAGTCTGGTTCCTCTCAAGTCTTTGAGGTACGAAAGAGTTCCTGGATTGAGTTCCTGGATGAGTTCCTGTTCCTCATTCTCCTCTGTAGTGAGCAAGGCAACGTTTTTGACACGTTTTCACACAACCTGGTTATGTGGAAATTCCTCTCGCGCCTCACTGTACTCTAACCACATCACACACACCACACTTCCTCTGAGCTCTCACCACATTGTTCCCTCCTCATCTGCTCCTCATTCCAGCCTCAGACTGGAAATCCTGCACAAATTAACACAGTATGGTGAAAACGTGTGTGTGTGTGTGTGTGTGTGTGTGTGTGTGTTCTTACCCTACAGGGTGTCATGAATGTGTTAAGCGGTGTGTGGGAACTTTCATTAAAATGTAATTCATCAGTGTTTCAACCGAATGTTATAGACTTTCAAACCTGCTGAATTCTGGATTGTGATTGGTCAGAAGGTGTTGATTCATTTTCTGTAACAGCAGCACTGACAGTAGTGCAGCTGCAAATGACAGGGTCATGTTAATGCGCTCGTTCTAATACGTTATCGTTTCTATAGTAACAGCTCGTTCACAGACTTGTATGGCAGACGCTCCACTAATAATAAATGTTTTAAGAAAATCTGTGACACACGTTTTCTGTAAAGAGACGTTTATGTAACTTCCTGCGTTAGTGTTTTCATACGTACAAAATCGAGGTGCCGAACGAACATAGGCTTCGCTTTGTATTTGTAAAAATGCGAATAAACTAGGCTTTTGTGGTTTGAGGACTTCTCAGAAAACTGAGCCATTCATTTGACTACTCATCAATTTTGAGCAAACAGAACTCAATCAGAATCACTTTATTCACAGAATGTACAAAGTGTGTGCGCAGGAACAGGACAAGTCAGACAGACAAGTGAGGACACAATAAACACAGTAAATGCAAAACAAAATACAAAGACCACATTCAACACTACATGGAAGTCTCACATCAATTATGTGCGAGCAAACATGACAAAGATGGGCCTGATAAACCTGATCTTTAAATTCAACAGACAAAGTTACAAAGAGACAGGAAGTGAACACACACAGGTGTTTCGACACATGTTACGGTAAGCAATGACTAACTGTAAGTGATGGAGCTAACACTTTGTTTTGTATTTGTTTTGTTTTGGTTGCTTAGGATTTGCTCACACTTTTCCCCATCTCTTACTTTTATTTCATCTAAAATATCTTGGCGCCAAAATTAAAAAAAGATTCCTTTTTGCGCAATAACTCGGCCAATTACAAATACCTGAAGTGCAGATACCGGTGTTTAAGTGCCGCCGATGTGCGTGGTTGTCATTCCTGCGGGTAATTTTATAGTGCTTGTTCTGCTCGGAGCTTGGGCGGAGCCGGACAGAAGAGGCACACTTTATTCTCGGTGAGATCTCTATCAGAAAGCCAGTGTGTTCCAGGTCTTAAAGTCACACAAACACACTTACAGTAAGAACACACCGGACAGCTTCCAGCTGTTTGTGAGTCAGGAACCTCCATCTTCCCAGACACTGTTTTGATTAGAGAGGGATAAACTGATGCTCAGAGTGAACGGCTGCCAGTGCAGCAGAAAAGCAGGTCAAATCTGCAGGAAAAAAACTGAACACTGAACCTTGAACATGACAGGATTAAAAATCTTCTTAAACTCTTAACAGGTCATCTTCCGGATTTATCCATCCTTGTTTCAGGACTCAAGAAAAGAAGTAATATAGTGAGCTGCTCCCAGTGACATCAGAGATATCAACGACTAATTTAACACTTTCCGTGGCTACAAACAGCAATTTTTCATGTACTCACTTGTGTACATCTAAAATATTAAAAGAGGCATCCACTAGATTACATGTTTCCCCCAGAATGTTATGATTCTAGAAACCTTTGGTTTGCAGTGCCTGACGAGATCTTCAACATGGCCAAAAGTATGTGCACTCCCGACCATCACACCCATATGTGCTTGTTCAACATCCCATTCCAGATTTATTCCTCTTTGCTGTTATAATGAGCTCCACTCTTCTGGGAAGGCTTTCCACTAGATTTTGGAGCGTGTCTGTGGGGATTTGTGATCATTCAGCTACAAGAGCATTAGTGAGGTCAGGCGCCGATGTTGGGATGTCGAGGAGGTCTGGGGTGCAGTCGATGTTCCAGTTCATCCCAAAGATGTTCAGTGGCGTTGAGGTCAGGGCTCTGTGCAGGACACTCGAGATCTTCCACTCCAACCTTGGTATGCAATGTCTTCATGGAGCTCGCTTTGTGGACCAAACGTTAGCTAAACATATCTACATAAACTAGATAGATCAACATTGTAGGCAAGCCCTTCACCCCTTCACCCCCTGACACTACCAGTCACCCATCCCACCCACCCAGCTTCTTCCCCAGCCCATTGCATCAATGTTCTCTCCAGTGAAGGCAGCAAATGAAGGGACAAGAGTCTTACTGCAGCCTGAAGACACCCCATTCCACGCAAAGACCTTCTACTCCACTAGGTGGCTATCTTGGAGACACACTTCAGCATTAATTTTCTGTCCTTCAGGATCAACACTATGACGGATTTGGGATTTCTGATTTGGGATCCATTTTGAGTCTGGCTTCTCACAGGATTTCTTCAGGGAGTTTTTCCTCACCACTGGATTGTTCTTTGGGGATCTAAATATAAACCTATATGCCTAAATGTAAAGCTGCTTTGTGACGAAGTCTATTATATGAAGCACTATACAAATTAAAAATCTGTTATAAAAACTGCTTTAAGAAATGTGTGGTCGTTGACTCCAGTAACACAAGAGAGTATATTTTTCATGTTCCTCTGGCTTCTGAGCATGTTTGACATAAATGTCTTTACCATGAAGACTCTGAAGGGGCGGTACTTACATAATCCAGCCACAATGCCAGTCATTCCACGCCCATCTTAATCCATGCCCGTCTTATTCCACGCCAATCCTAATCCATGCCTAATCCATGACCTTCTTATTCCACGCCAATCCTAATCCATACCTTTCTTGTTCTACGCATAAGATGTGCATGCAATCCTAATCCCATCCTAATCCATGCCTATTTTATTCTATGCTAATCCTAATCTATGCCCGTTTTATACCATGCCCATCTTAATCCATGCCTAATCCATGCCTGTTTTATTTCACACCCATCATAATCCCATCCTAATCCATACCCGTTTTATTCCACGCCCATCCTAATCCATGCCTGCCTTATTTCACACCCATCCTAATCCATGCTTGTCCTATTCCACACCCATCCTAATCCATGCCATTTTTATTCTACACCCATCTTATTTCACACTCACCGACCTCAACCCATAATAAGATAGACTCCAGACCAGGATCTTCATGGCCTCCAGTTTGCACCCTAGGTGGCTTCATGTGTCAGTGACTGTTCCTGAACATCTTCTGAACTGTATGAAGGCACAGTTGATTACAGTGAAAAACAGAAACCATGTCTAATTAACTTAGATTCATTACAAACATCTGCATGGTGGGGATCAACAGGAAAACACAAATACGAGGCTTGAGTACTGCGCCGTCCAAAATGGCTCACAAACAAGAGTGACATCATATTCACAACACAGCTGTCTCCACCATGATAAATCATGTGCATGAACCATGGGCCATTGCAGCAGCATGCTGTGTGAGTTATTTGTTGTTTCTCTTGCCTTGGCCTGCGATCTCTGTGAATCTTGCTCTATCTTGCTGCAGTGTGTATCTCAGATCTGAAACTGAGACGCCACTTGGGCTCTTTGACATGACAAAATGATGAAGCGGAGTTACAGTTACCACCCAGAAGTTGATTATTTTTCTATAACACCACCTCGTGAAGTGTTTTATGCCACTTATACCACAGCAATTTGCCACCGATTGCAATTTGTATTTATTAAAGAACAACACTGCATAGTATTTATCCATTTATAACTGAATTTAATGTTGTAGAATGTCTGCAAAACAGGTTACCACTTATGTTATAGTAGCAATAAACAGCTGTTCCCTCACTTTCTCCTCAGGTTAATAGAACAACAGCTTTTCTAAAAGGGGAACCATTCCTAAATCTTCAATCTGCATACAATCTTTACATGTAAGTGCTACTCTAGATCGACCAACCAAAGAAACCTTTAGGATGCTAGCTGGAACCTTTTTTGAAGAGTATGAAGAGTATTTTGAAATCTAGAACGGTAACAGGATCCAGATTTGACTAAGCTAGCATCTTGCTTTATTGTCTTTCATACTAAAAAGCTAACACTATGTAAAGTTAGGGTAAGTAGGCCTATATCAGTTACCTTAAACTCTGAGTCTTTAGGCCTGGTATAGAGCTTAGATTTTGATTATTGTTGCATACAGCAATATTAATCGCTAAAGGAAATAAATCATCCATTTGTAAATACATAAGCACACTTTCATTTTGCCTACTATAGTTCTCCATAGGAAAACACTTGGCAAGTTTCAGCTGTGCAAATATCTCTTACTAGCGGTGAAAGAGTGAGTCTTATTGTCAAGATTTCATCTACAAGCAACAGCATGCGAGATCTGAACATGAAACAAACGATCATTCGACTCATTCATCTGCTCTGCTCTGCACAAAAAGAAGTAGAAGGGAAACAGCGAGAAAGAGACTTTGAAGGCATCAGAGGATCAGATCTCTTTTTCTTGCCTTGTCTTATGCATATCCATTATTGCATGCATGCACATCTGTCAGTGCTCAGGGCCTTAAGGAATAGGTGAGATATCTAATCCCTCCACACAGAGAAGAAATTATCTCCAGCCCTCTTTAAGCAGAAGCCAACAGGGAATCTCAATCATAAACCTGGAGTGTGGATACACACCACAGAGGGCAAGCAGGCACATGAGAACATGGTTCTTAGAGGAGTAGATCAACAGATTATGTAAGGTCTCGGTTCGGTCAGGTACTGCATCGCAAAAACAAGCCTCTTCATTCTGAGAGCTCATAATTAGACAGGAAGTATCCACAGGGTTGGTAAATAGTCACTCGCTCTAGGAACAGTGTTGCTGCGGTTTTAAGAAGCAGTCCACCAACAAAAATCTAACGGATGATTAACATCCAGTGGGCCTCATTTATCAACCTTGATATGAACTAAATTACCACTAGCGCCAGCACAACAATAACGGTCCGCTTAACAAAGGATATATGGTTAGTGATGGCCCATTTACACAATAATGGAGGACAACGTGACCTGTATGGTGGGTGGACCAAATAAATGGGCCAATGAGTGTAAATACAAGATCTCAAACAAAACTGAGCGCAAACAACTGTTTGAGTCCAGACAGTGTTTAAAAAATCAGCAGTTTAAGAGCTGTCTAATGCAGGAATGTAGTGATAATTGGCTAATGCAGACCTCCTGCTGATGTCTAATCCTGAGAACTGAGAGTGTTAATGCAGTTGCCAGCAGGGGCAAAGAGGTTCTGGCAGGAAATTCTGTGGTCAGAACCAAATCCCAGAAACGAGTGAGAGAACTAGGAAAGGCCTAGGGGGCATCTATAAAAAAAAATAAGATGACAAAAACACACTAACATCATGCTACAACAAGCTACAAAAGATCTAAGAGGGATTTACTGTAGGAGAAAAAAAGTTTAAAAGGAAATGTAGAAGCCTTTGGAATGTTTTACACACCCATCTCCATTGTCACTTTATTAGTTTTTCAGATGTTGTACGATGCACCACAGAATCTTTTAACGCTGTCACATCAATTTGTTTCAGTTACAGCAAGGCTGCCAAAAGCATGAGTGTGCTAAACGTGCACTTTGGCTGTTCTGGTTCTCTCTCTAGCCAAAGCAATACATGTCAAAGTGAACAGGTTTTTAAACTGATGGCACACAAGAGTGTGATATGACCAGTCATGCATGTACTTGTGTTTCTGGAATGACCACGCTATCCACTTTCTTGATCTCTTTGCAGTGTAAACTTTATATGAGGATTTCTCACAGTGCTAAACACAATCTCAGTTGGAAATAATGCATTCCTGAGCAGCATGTTTCTCCATTGTATCGTTTTTTTTTTTTGCTTGTTTAATTGATAAACAAAATGTCAGCTCATTTCGGGCATGCTTGCAACGTTTTCCGCCATCGTCACCATGCCTGCCAGTCCTTCTTGTAAAATGACCAAGGGACAGGTGATTATTGACGTCAGTGTGAAAATCCTATATTAGAACTTAAATCGGCTCTACTGTCATTATTAGTAAAATGTAAACACAATGTAGTTGTCCTTAAACACAATGCTTTTTTAGTGTGTTTTTGTGCCATTCTTCTCAAGTCAGGAGCACCAGTGTTCCTTGGCAAAAGGCTTACTGTAGAATATTTTTTCATGATTAGTGCAGGTATTATTAAGGCATGCTGCTGCGATATCCAATCAACACAGCTCCTCTCACTTCCAAGAACCGAGAGTGTGCTTTGCAGCACAGAGACATTTTGGCTAAGTCTATGGAAGAAAACCAAGCGAGACTATGCCAACAAAAAGAAAAAAAATTACACAAGAAGAAATGCTGACCAAACACCCAACTGCATTAACATACCTTGTACCACTAAAGTTATGCTCGTGAAGAATCAGTATGAAAGTAGAGCATTAAATTCTGATAGATGATGAAATAAAATAGCCACAGAAGTGGCAAATATATGAGGTCAAAAACAAAGTCTATCCCTACAGTACAGTATATAATTATTCACTACCTTCTTCAATCATTGGGCATGCCTGTTCAAATACTTAGCCAACATATAAGAAAATAAATACTTTAGTATATCTACCATTGTATGTTTATACCATTATACCATTTATGTACATATAAATACAAATTGCTGAAAAAGTTAATGGTGGCTATGATAGAAAGGTGTCAGAACACATAGTGCATATTGCGTATGGGGCTGCAAAGCCACAGAAAAAAAAAATCACCTAAAATGGGCACGTAAGCATGGTAACTGGACCATGGACCAAAGAAAGAAGGTGGCCTGGTCTGATGAATCACATTTTCTTTTACATCATGTGGATGGCCGGGTGCGTATACAGGAAGAGATGGCACCAGGATGCACTATGGCAAGAAGGCAAGCTGATGGAGGCAGTGTGATGCTCTGGGCAATGATCTGGATGTTACTTTGACACGTACCACCCCCTAAACATTGCTGCAGACCAAGTACACCCCTTCATGGCAACGGCATTCCCTAATGGCAGTGGCCTCTTTCAGCAGGATAATGTGCCCTGCCACACTGCAAAAATTCTCCAGGAATAGTTTGAGGAACATGACATAAGTTCAAGGTGTTGACTCGGCCTCCAAATTCCCCAGATCTCAGTCCGATCAGGCATCTGTGGGATGTACTGGACAAACAAGTCCAATCCATGGAGGCCCCACTTTGCAACGTACAGGACTTAAAGGATCTGATGCTAACGTCTTTGTGCCAGATACCACAGCACACCTTCAGAGGTCTTATGGAGTTCATGCCTCAATAGGTCAGAGCTGTTTTGGCAGCACAAGGGGGATCTACACAATATTACGCAGGTGGTTTTAATGTTATAACTGATCGGTGTATATCTTCTAACAAAAGTGTGTGTGTGTGTGTGTGTGTGTGTGTGTGTGTGCACTGTAGGATTATTATTTTCTTCCTGTTGATTGATTGGAATGAGCTTTGTGACAGGATCCCTTTAACAAAGAGCAGAGGGAACACTCTGCCTGAATGACTGAGCCTCATGGTTCCAACATTATTCATCTCCTTTCTTAAATATTGAGCTATTTTCTTTCTGAGGGTGGAGTAAAAAATCTGCTGGTTATGGGTGGTCTTGATTTGAAGTGATTTTGGAGGGAATGTAGTGGTACAGTGAACAGCTAATGTTAACTACATAGTTAGGTTTATGGTTTATGGAATTGTGAGCAATAAGCAGCATTTAAGGAATGGTTAAACCAAACACGTACAAACCAGCAAGAGTTGAACGCTACCCATGTAACCCAGTTGGGCTCAACTCAAAATGTGGAGCCATCTTATGGGCTTACCACCTGCAAGATGAAGGGAAAGAGTCAGGCACAATACCACCCCAGGCATGTGATGGTCAGTTTTACATGGACTAGACCTGGCAATAGAAACTGGCTTTGGGAATGTGGAAAGTCACTTTGCTAGAAGGGATATCTTAGTATGAGATGGAAAGGCATGGACCACATATAGATGACCTTGTATCTACACATTGTACAGGCTCCAGTACCAAACATCTCAGTCAGGGGTGGTCTCTCTCTTTCTCCAGAGCTCCTACAGGAGATAAGCCTTGGGTTAGGGATACTCACCAGACTCAAGCTGAGGATGTAGTATTTGGAGTGTTTTTCAGTGGCCAAGAGGGTTGCCTCCATGAAGTTTCAAGTCTCAGAAAGGAAAGCTCTGACTGTTGTTTGTGCATATGCACAAAATAGTAGTTTGGAAGCACTTTAGCCTTCTTGGAGAAAGTGGAGCAGGTGCTCAAAAGGGCATTCTAACACCATAGTGCTCCACCGCTCGTTGGGAATGATGGAGATACTTGGAGTGGCATTATTGGGGCGACAGCCCCCTAGATCTGACCCTGAGCAGTGCCAGCCAGCTTTACCTAGTAAACCCAGGAGAGCCTTCTGTTTTGCTTGGGAATGTCTTGCAGAAGCTTCAATGGAGAAAAAATTAACTCTTACCTTCAAAAGTACCAAGTAAGGTCAGGGACAGTAAGTCTGAATGGACCATGATCAAGTCCTCAATTGTACAGGCAACAGCAACCTGCAGTATCCAAAAAGAGGAAGCCTTCAAGTTGAAGAAGGAGGACTTCTGAGTAATTCTCATGGTGGGCTCTCCTGATTTAATTGAGATATATAGGAGGGGCATAAGGGCTCCAGCAAATGTAGTTGCCAAAACATAAGCTCAGGCATGGAATGAATATGTAGAGTTATGGAAAAGAAAATCTGGCCAGCCTTAAAGATGTTTGGGCAAACCTTAGGAGCCAGCACCATGTGCAATCTCTTGCACCATGTGCAAAAAGTGTGGACGAGTGTTGACCTATACTGAGGATATTGTTAAGTGATGGAAAGAGCACTTGAGTGAACATGCCCTCTCTTTAGAAGGCCATGCCAGAAATCCTTGGTGTTTTGGATCTCTATAGCTGAGGTAACTATATTGGTTAGAACCATTAATAGAGACAAGACTGCAGGGGTGGATGAGATTTTGCCCTAGAAGGCACTAGACAAGGTTGGGGTTGTGTGGTTAATACACCACTTCAATTTTGCATGGAGATCTAGAGTAGTGCCCTTTGACAGGCGACCTGAGATGGTGGTCCATATTTACCAGAGGGTTTGTTCCAATCATTATCACACTCCTCATCCTCCCAGGAAAAGCCTATGCCAGTGTTCTGGAGCAGAGACTCCATTTAGTAGTTGAGTCTAGGATTCAGGAGGAACGCATGCAAATTCTACCCAGGCCATAGAACTGTGGACCAGCTTTTTACTCTTGTAAGTGGTCACGGAAGCTACTGAAGGAGTATGGGGAATCTGGGTCACTACTTCATGCAATCTAGTCTCAGCATGAGCGCAGTGAGAGTTGTGTTTGAATTCTTGGTGTTAAACCACATAAGGTGGGTGTCAGACTCTGTCAAGGTTGCGCCTTGTCTGTGCCCTTGTTTGTGGTTTTAGTGGACAGGATATAGGATGTAGTTCTCTTGGTGCCATCTGAAGTGGACCTCTGACACACACTTAAATTGTTCAATTCTTTTAATTATTTAAATAAACATAATTTTTGCTTATCTTTACAATCTAGTGTAAAGGTATCTGTTGAAAGTATTTGATTACTGTCTCTCTGTCTCACCCGTCCCTCTCTGGTTTAGTCATTTCCCTATATAATCTGAGTTAATCTGGAATCCATTCATCTGTTGTCTGAACTCCTTAAGCACAGACTGTCTATCACATCTGCTCCCAGCACCGTGCTAAAGCTCCGTTATTTATACATAATCCTCTATTCCCTCTTGTTCTCTCTCTTTCTCTTTCACCTCAATTTGATTCCTTTTGTAACATACTCAGGTTTTATCTATAGTGTACTTTTACTTCTCCTTCTTCATACACTGTCTGAAAAAAGGGACTGTATAGGTATATTGTTATGCCCACGAGGTACAAATGATGTAAGTGTAATCTCAAAGGTACAACAGTTGGCTTTAAAGTCCAATTTTGCACCTTAACAATGGTTCTCGACAGGTATGAACAAGCATCATTAAACAATTAAAGGAAATCTCCAGCAGTTTTCAACTTACCATCCACTGAATCTGTACACTCTTAGAAAATTTAGAATCCTTAAAGGTTTTTTATTTTATTGTTCCTCTGGGGAAGCCTTAAAGGTTCTATGCAAAACCCTATCAGAAAGGGTTCCTATCAGAAAGGGCACTCAATTATCCAATGAACCCTTAAAGAACCATTGAAGAACTATATTTTTGTAGCTAGCACAAGACAGTTAACTAAATGTTAAACAGGTTCTAAGTATTTAAGAAGAAAATAATTTGGAGTTTGTACCACACTAATTCCCCACCCACCAGCCAGTTCTATCATACGACAGCTATCAACCAGGGAAGGTGAAGGCTAACAAGTGCATACATGAGCTGACAGATGCTAACGACTGCCTAGTGTTGCTGTCTCACCCAGAGAGCATGGCTATTTTTTCTGCCTTGGCTTCCAGCCATGGATCACTATGTCATCACTGGGTTTCAAACTTGCAATCTCCAGATGATAGGGTGAACGCTTTTCAGTAAGCAAGTGTCAAAGGTGTCACCACTCCAAAGTTGATTCTTTTCCTATAAGAACATATCCTGAAGTGTTTTACTCCTCTTACACCACAGCAACTTGCCAATTATTTATTTATTTATTTATTTATTTAAATTAAAGAACAGCACCTCTTACTTTTTATCCATTTATAGTTGCATTCAATGTTGTGGAACATTCTTGAGACAAGTTATTTTTCTGGTCTCACTTACGTAATAGCAGCTATACAACAGCCGTTCCCTCGCCAGCCTCTCTTTTCTCTCTCTCTCGAAGTTAATAAGACAAAAATGAATGCATCAGTAAGTGTGGAGACATCTGTCTTGAAGACTTCTCATGTAAGAACATTTGAAGTTAAGGCTCTGAGAGACTGGAGACTCCTTCAATAATGTAAATAAACACAGTTTTCCTCACAGAAAACTTCACCATATCAACCATTTCAACAGTGCTGGAATTAAGTAACCCGCTTAAACGGGTTAATTTCTGGGTTTTCCAGTATTACATTCTAACGAACCTAAAAATTAAGTACTTTATGCATCTTGTTTAAACAGTAACTCCCACATCCCACCTGTCCACAACATCACATACTTAGTCAGTAAAGTGTGTGTGGGTGAATCGCTGCTCTGAGTCACACTTCTAACGGCACTCTAATCTGGGCTATCTAAGTTATCTGTCATCAGTTAACAATGCTCGAGGAACTCGCTGCAGACTCACCGTGACTTCAGCCTCCTCGAGAGCACAAGGATCTCAGGCATGTAATAAAGGGGGACACACAAAGCACACTGATCCTTACGCTACACACTCCTATCCGAGCTGAGTCCTGCCAGGAGACGCATTATAACTGATGACATGCAGGCGAAACTTCCAAAATAATCATTTGAGTTTTGGATACCATGAGCAAAGGCTGAATCAGAGCACACAGAAGGAGGAAAGTGAGGAATGAGAAAGATTAGGCAAAGAGTTCGAAAGTTCAGGAGCTTGGTTCGAGGCTTACCTGTGTTTTGTTGTTGTCTCTCACCCATAGAGACCGCAGCATCAGGAGAGATACACTGAGGAAAGATGAGAGAGAGAGAGAGAGAGAGAGAGAGAGAGAGAGAGAGAGAGAGGACGGAGTCACATTCTTTACGTCATCTGGGGAAATTCGCAGAATTAATAAAGACAGCTTGATTCTCTGCCTCACTCACTAAATCTCTCTCTCTCTCTCTCTCTCTCTCTCTCTCTCTCTCTTCATTACATTTCTATCTCAATCAGATACTTTATGTTTTGTCCCATTGGTTTTTATAATGCTTTTCATCAAGGTTTTGTAACCTCAGTAAAACCCCTAAACTTCAGCATGTAATAAATAATGTTTAACTTACAATCAAGAACTTTTGATTAAATGTTTAAGGTAATTTCAATAATTAATACTTACATTAGGAGGGCGGCGCAGTGGTTTAGAGGTTAGCATGTTTGCCTCGCACCTCCAGGGTTGGGGGCTTGATTCCCATGTTTGTTGTTTCAGGGGTTTCCTCCAGGTACTCCGGTTTCCTCCCCCAGTCCAAACACATGCGTCATAGGCTGATTGGCATCTCTAAGTTGTGCGCAAGTAATAAAAATAAAGTAATAAAAAAGATCATTGTAATATACTTAAAAATATTCCTTTGAGATTTGTTTGCACCTTTATTGTGGTTAAAAAACATTTTAAACATAAAGAAATCCCTAAAATATGGATATTACGTGGATATGTACGCATTTTTTTTATTTTCTGTAAAATTAACAGCCTCCAGACATAAAAAAAAAGGTCGACAACAAACAAAATGTCTAATGTTGAATCCACTGACTGTTGTTTATCGCATTCAATAATTAATTAAATTATTAGTTAATTAGTTCAGTTAATTAGAAGAATTAAGGTTCTCACAACTGCCATATTTACATTAATATATAATATGAACAAGGCAACAACCCTTGTGTTAATAGATTGTTTAAATATGAACTAAACAATGAGCACGTGTTTACTGCTTCCACGACTAAAATACGTTCACATAAATAAGAACATTTTAGTAAATATTTAAATTCAGCTGAACTTGGGTCAGTGAGTGGAAATGCTACACTATTAAAACACTATTGACCCTCACTTTGAGCTTTTACCAAACAGCCATCAAGAACCAGGAATTCCACGATCTTCTGGGAATTGTCAAATTCTTTTCTCGACAATCTAAATCATGTAAAGCGAGTCTGTTGTCGGTGAGACTACAAAGCACCTATGACTTCCAGTTTTCCTGGGAGCGTTTACAGTCACAGGAACAAACACAGGCAGCTCACATCTTGTTCTCGTCTTTGGACACGTTCCAAAATCTGAACTTGTTGGAGACATGTATGTGCTAAACCTTTGACTGACAGCAGATAGAAAGGCTATTATGTGCTAATGATCGTTGGAAAGTGTAACTGAAATGTGGAACTTGTATAAAATACCGAGAGGAGTGGAATAAAGATTAGGCAGAAGTTAAATTCTGTTATCCTACTGTACTGCGCTGTTGTATTCTGGATTCTGATTGGTCAGAAGGTTCGGGTTAATTTTCTATAACAGCAGCTCTACAGTAGTGCAGCTGCAAGTCACAGGGTTACATTAACGCGCTCATTCTAATGCAATATCGTTTCTATAGTAACAGTTCATTCACTACAGTGGCTGCTTCACATAAATTATTAACGAAGTATTTGAAAAATGGCATGCTGAAGTTTTCTGTAAGGAGACATTTAATAAACATTGATGGAAGGAGTCTCCAGTGTCAGCACTTTGTAACAGTCAGTAAAGCTGTAACTTTCCCGACATCTTCGGGACAAAGGCGTTTACGTTTTGCGGTTTCTCGGTAACATGACAAGCTGCGTTCTTCTGTCTTATTAACTTCAAGACAGATAAAGAAAAAGAGAGGCTGGTGATGGAAGGGCTGTTTATAGCTGCTATAACATAAATGAGAACGGGAACTAACTTGTTTCACGATGTTCCCACAACTTCAAATGCAATTATAAACGGATAAAAAGTATGACCAGAAAATATAGAGTAGAAAAAAAGTGTCAGATCGGGCTGAGATGTAAAGGAAGACAGCCTGGATGAAGTGACAAAGATGAAGAGACAGAATAAAAGAGAGCACGTAAGATTTAGTGAGTGAGGCAGAGAATTGAGTCCTTCTTTCTATTCTCCCTCCATCTGTTTTCTATCTTCTCCTCTTCTCTCCAGGTCAGGTGTTGAACACATGCTGAAACGGTCGTTCGCCCAGAAACGAGCAGGACTGAAATGAGCTGCATCATTGACACGAATTCCCATGAAGATTAAACACAAAGACGTGGACGGATCCTTCTGCAGGAAACCCATTCTCACCGCCTGTTCTGTCTTCTCATCCTTCCTCCGATCGATGTTTTATCTCCAACCTGGATGGATGCACTTCTGGTTTTGATCCACTGGAGGGCGGTGACTCTCTGTTACGTCCTGTATAAAGTGTGAAGTGTACAAAGTGGCTCCTGACAAGAACCCAAGAGGAATAAGAGAGACATAACTGTCAGTAAAGGACATCATTTTGTTCTGAAAGAGTGTGTTTCGGCGAATTCGACACTGATTAGATTTTCCTGCTTATTTAATATAATTACGGAGCACAAATATTATCATCAGGAGCAGCTGTTATTTATTACTCTAGCCGCATCAGCGTTAGCTAACACTAACATTATACAGGCCTAAAGAACACAGCACAAACCAATCCAATATTAATTATATATATATTTATTTATACCACAGCACTGTAGAATTTTGCATTCAGATTGGTCATGAGGTGTTGATTCATTTTCTATAACAGCAGCTCTGACAGTAGTGCAGCTGCAAATCTCCGGTTATTTGTTATTGTTTCTATAGTAATAGCTCATTCAGAGCTGACGCTCTACATATACAGATTGAAACTATCACTGATATGGTGAAGTTTTCTGTGAGGAGATAATTATTTAACTTTTATGGAAGGAGTCTCCAGTGTCAGCACTGTGTTATATTTAGTAAGTTTTCCTCAGTACACAGGAGTTTTTTTTTTTTTTTTTTTTGTGCAGTTTCTTGGTAACATGACAAGCTGCGTTTTATTAAATTCAACAGAGAGAAAAAAGAGAGGCTGGCGAGGGAAGAACTGTTTATAGCTGCTATAACATGAGAACAGGAACTAATTTTTTTTCATCCAGATTAAATTAACTATAAGTGGATTAAAAGGATGACATGCCACTCTTTAATTATTAGAAAAATTTGAATTTGTTAACAAATTGCTGTGGTGTAAGGGGAATAAAATACTTCAGGATTATTGCAAAAATAATCAGTCAATGATAAGTTAGGCATCAGTTATTTTCCTGTAACCGCCCACCCTGTCATATTTTACTCCAACTATAATGTCGGAATTTGTTCATCGGCTGTAAAAATAGGACCTGATAAGTAGCAGGATATCGGCTAAATTTGTTGATGCATTCTGAATTTGAATCTGTGCTGTCATTTTTAGGACTGAACTTCTTCAGGCAGATGGCCAGCATTTTGGTCTTGCATCAATTAGGGAAAATGATACTACTCTCCATGTGGGTAATGCAGTAATGTGGAAATAATCAGACTCCATCGGTTCTCGAGTGTGATTGAGTTTAATACTTTCAAAGAGCAGTTTGAAGACATATGAGTTGTCTCAGATTGCAAACTATGACCTTAAAAGTATGTACAATGGACTAAGCTAGTAAATTATGATATAAAACAAAATTTAACTGGATTCATACATGATACGTTTGTTACATGTAAATGTTACTCTCAATAGTGATAGACAGATGAGTACGCCAACGTAACACGTCGACGTCAACATTGACGAGGTACGCATGCTAATATAGTTGGAGCATCTTTGATAGAAGTCGCTGTGGCTGAATTCAGCATGAAATGATAAAAGTTCTGCCCAGAATTGGGTTTTCTGCTCACATAGAGTGACACCTCAACTTTAAGAATGCGTAAACGAATTTCACCAAAATGGCGTGGAAATATTTTGTTTACTTTTTAATCTTTCCCAGGCTATCTTACTGCACAGATCATGTTGCGCAATCTTGTCATAGACTATTCTGGGGCAATAAATAACCACACGTCCCTGTGGCAACCATGTAGATCACAGACTCTCTGATATTTTCAAGCACGTTTATAATTATGTGCAGTGAATCTTGTAGCGTGACAACAACAACAGCTAATGAATGTCTGAGACAATATATCATTTCGGTAAGAAATTTTTTTGGCATGTTATTCCCAAGCAGTTGTTAGGAACAGCAAAAATAAAAATGCAATTTCAATTCGATTTTATTTGTATTGCTCTTTTAACAGTGGACAACGTCACAAAGCAGGTTTACAGAAATATATAAAACTAAAAACACAACATGATTCCTGACAGGAGACAGTATAAAAAGAGCTACCTCCAGTTCTCTTTGCAGAACAGACAATCAACGCTGGTCACATCTCCCCAACCAATCCTTCCTCTTCTTTTATTTCTTTTTTTTTTTCTGAATGAAATAGTGCAGTTGATCTTGACAAAGTCACATAATAAGCAGTAAAGTGCAGTGATTCGGAGAATTTTTGAAAGTCGTGTAGTTTTCTCCCCTTTCACTTTGAAATGATAGAACTTTACTTCAGATTGAGATATTTGCAAACATATTTCATGTCATTGATTCCCTCTTTGCATCACGGTTCCCATGGTGACCACATGCTTTTTTTTAAAAATCGTTTTGGATCCGTTTTTTTCCCCCTCGCCTCCAAGATTGGTTTCAAGTGATTCAGTTCAGCAGAGTCTATAGTTTTCATAACTATATGAACTGTACTAGTAGAAAATGTCAGAATTTCATCATGTGAAAGATTTTCCCAGACAGATTCAGTGGCTAAAAACTAGCGCTGAGTCCAAGACAGTGTAGTATTATTGTCTTTTAGATGAACGTGATTTGCGTTTTGAGATTTTTACAACAGTATGTGCAGTATAGGATCATATAAAATTTTAATAACGAGGAGTTTTTTAAACAGCAGTCCAGGTTTTGTTGATGTAACTATGCTGTAAAAATAGCCTCTGCTTGTCTTAAGTCATTTCTGCACCTTCCATTAAATCCATATGTTCTAGGCTACGGTGCAGAATAAATCACTCGGAGAATATGAATGATAAATGAAGCTGGACTCGGCGCCAGCTTGCAACGTACACATTTCACTCTGATCTTTCAGTAAGGCCATAAACTTGTGTGTACAAATGAGGGAATTATTTTATTAGCTCACAATGAGCCTGAAGCACAATTGTAAAAAAAAAAAAAAATCTAAATGCTAACATGTGTAGCTGAGTCGAGAATAGTTTGCTCGAAATGTTTTAAATTTTTTGGGCCATTCTGTGGAAAAATTTGTTCCTATGGGCCATTTTATGGTTCGTGTGTCATCTAACTGTTATGACAATTCAAAATTTATTGTGATGCTATCTGTGTGTTTTGTATAAAATGAAACGAAAATATCATGCCAAAAGAATCATACGTCAACATGCAAGACAACACATGGCCTCCATGCACAGCATGAGAAATGTAAAACACCAGAATGACAAATGCAAGATGGCATAATAAATCCACAGGACAGTGTGGATAAATACTGTAGAAATGTGCAGATGATATATATTTATATCACGATAACTTTTAGAAGAGTTGTAAAAAAATATTGTACTAAACTGTCAGTCAGTCTAATGCTTGCATTCGACTAAAAGGATGTAACTCATAATTTCCAACTAGGAAAACCCAAGGACAACTTGGAATTCTTGCTCTGAAACTCGGGATGGTCTCCTCAACTCCGAGTTCAGCAAGTGACGTCAAATCAACATGGCTGCTCAAGGCATCATCAGTAAACACAGCAGCACTTCTTACCTTTACATGAGTTATACTGTAAATACAAGGATTAGCTTTAGATCAATCAACACACAGACGTTCACTTGTTAAACCTACAACACTGACTGTACAGTCCAGAAGATTAACAAAGATCGAAGATTAATTCTGAACAATCAGATTTGGGAATTCAACAGTGCTGTGGTATCGAAGTATAAAATCATATGTACTGACAGCCATCGGTAGCCCGGACTGACTGGTTGGACGGCTGTACATTAGCTCGAGCCCCAGGCTGTACACTTACATCCCACTGCTTTGACTCCAGTCAGTGCTCCGAGCACTGGTGTCATGTTTAACAAAGTCAACAAGCTGTTGACTCGACTTGCTTGTACTTTTTTCGCATATGTACACTCCACTCGTCTGGAACTTTGGTGCTTTCTCATAATCCCTTTTAAACGAACTAAACTTAGTGAAAGGAAGCCAGCTGCAAATAAACTGTGTGCCTTTGTCCATTTACCACATAAACAGACTTTAAATAGAATTCCACTCTCTCGTCTTCTTGTCCTTTTATCATTGGCGAGATCTCAGACTTGTGTTTTACTTGCGACCAAAATTCCAGAAATTTATTGCAGACAGGACATGTATTCTTGCTCATCACACACTTGTGCACTTCTGGTCTTTTTCGCTTTGACGTGGCATTGGAGCACTGCTCTTCCGTAGCCTCTGTTTTTCATTGTATCTTAATGCAAGCAGAAGAAAAATCTTCATATCTTTGTGAGTTGAGAACGGCTGGTGTTTAATCTGATCCTCCTCTTCCCTGATACTGAACAGTGTTACTGTCTCTTTGTGATAACCCAGAATTCCACACGCAGTCTCATTCTTTATATTCACCTGAGAGGTGAAGACCGATTGCAGCCACATAAGTGTGTATGGAGAACCTCGGGGTTCGTTAACCGGGAAGGCGAACCGTGAAGCAGGACGGGGCTGTTTTGTTTTCACAATGCACAAATCAAGCAGACCACAGAATCCAACCCCAATCTAACTCAGACCGACTCTGAAGGTGGTCTGCGTATGGTTCATTTGTGGGCCGTTATGAATCTGAGATCGTTAGACGTTTTCACATATGCACAAAAATGCTGAGTTATCAGTCTGTAATAACTGGAACTTGCAAGATATTCTGCTTTTCCTTCCTCTCTGTTCTTTCATCGTTCTTCTTCATCCAGACGGTTGGCATTCTGTTGGCTGTGAAGAAGTCTGGGACAGAAAACTGCGATGCCAGTCCCTATTTGTAACTCTCCCACGCACAAAACCTTCTCCTTCTTTTGCTGTTTTTCTTCCAATAACTCAAAGTGTAATAGAAAGTGAAAAAAGGTCCGTTCACAGAGTTCGAATCACAGATTGATTCTTTTGCTTCCTTCACTATTCGATGTAGTTTAGTTTCACACTGCACATAGTTAAACAAACCAAAAAGAAAGAAACAAACAAAAAAGACTTTCGATTTTTTTTTTTTTTTGGTCAGAAATGCACACCGGAAAAAGTTAAACAAACTCTTACCAAGCAAACCTTTGTGTAAAAATCACAGAAGTAACCCGAGCACAGAGAACACAGAGCCGGCTCTAAATAAATGACTGCATAATTATATAAATAACTAGTTTAAAATATTTTGTGTATCACACCAGTGTTTATTTTCCCTTTTTGTTCCAAATCTCCAGAATACATGGCATTTCTGCAGCGCTACATTTCTGGCCTTTAGCTCAGCTTGCATCCTCTCGACTCAGAAAAATGCTACAAACCAAAACCCTCGGCATGTTTGATTCACTTCCTGCAGTCAGGTTGATTCAGAGCTGAATCACTTTCTCACTGGAGTTCGCTTGGAAGCAGACTGAGACCATGTTGCTCGCAGATGCTCACAGACCCGAGTGTAATTCCTGTGTTCTCACCTGCTTAAAGAAGAGGAGAACACACTAGGGGTTCATACAAACGGACTAAACCCTGTAAATGTGACCTCTGGTACCTTTAAATACATAATGGAGCACTAGATAGGCTAGACCACTAGTCCAAGCTAATTGACTCACTAGTACTAAAAAAAGAAAGACTGAAAACCATCATAAAGATATTTCTGCGAAGGTTTAAGAAGGTTAACCTTCTTATGATCTAGAAGCTTAAAGTAAAGCTCCTGCAGTTTTCAACCTAATCTCTATCCACTGCTTCTGGAGCAGGTGTGCGACCAACACGTTTTCCTGCACTGAGAAAAGAGCATACAGAAAACCTGTTTACTCCAAGCTCGCTTATAATGGACATCTACAGGGCAGATACATATAACTCCATCAATACAGTAATATGTGGGGAAAAAACACATTTATAGGGATCACTTTCATAAATTCGTCAGGTTTTATAGCATTAGTTATTAACAAACTGTGAATTTCAGCTTTAACAAACTTATTAACAAATATCGGCCACATACAGGGTGTCCGAAAATTCAGGAACCAATGAGAGTACAACTACACAAACTGAATTCTGTAATTATTTTTTACAAAACATGCGCTACTGTTCACCCTTACGCTCTACGTATTTTCTCAGCCGCTTACGCTCTACACTTTCCCATTGGTTCCTGACTTTTCGGACACTCTGTATAATGGACGTCTTACTCAGACATCTGTCTCATCCTCATACAATTATTTGTTCTGGTGTAACAGCTGGAGTTTTTTTTTTTTTTTTTTTAAATGAAGTCACATAAATAAACATTTATGGATGAAATTTAATGACTTAAACCTCCATTATACGTGAGCTCAGAGGTACATATTTCCTTTTCTTTTCTCAAAGAAACAGGCGCTGGATAGAGATATGCTTTAAAGGAGTATTCCTTCGATTTGTGGCTCAGTTCCTATAGAAATCGCACGTCAGCCATCGGGGGTAAATTTTAACGTCAAACTGTTGTTAAATTATCATGGCAGACAGGATTAGTTGCAGCTAAAGCAGATACGCAGTCAGCTTAAGCATAAAGCCACAAAGCTAAGGTAGGTTTCACGAAAATCCCTTAATTGGGCTAAATCTCTCTCTCTATCTCTCCCTATCTCTCTCTTCCTCTTTCCTTCAGTCCTCCTCATACCACACATTCGCATGAATGAGAAGCAGTACTATGGTTATACGCATGAACAAAGAGCACAGTGGTGTAGAATACACATGTGCACTCATCACTCACTCACAAGTGATCCTACGTCCCACACACGTGAAAACAAGAAAACGTGCACACACATTCCGTTGTCTCTCTCTCTCTCTCTCTCTCTCTCTCTCTCTCACACACACACACACACACACACACACACCCTGTCCCACAGGATGGCCAGATGGAAAGCACTGAAGAATGTTGTCTCTCTCTCTCTTTCTATCTCTCTCTCTCTTTTGTGTGACGGATGTGCTGTAAGTCTATCCCTCGCTAATTGCCAGAGTGGTTTATACACAAAGCCGACCGCTGAAACTCCATACCGCCGGTCAGAAACCTTTACAATGTGTTACACAGAAAATGTGTGTGTAAGAAGGATTTCATGTCCATAGAATCAATCAGATCTGCATGTTTTAAAACACTGTCCAAATAATACATCAAGTACTTGCTATTTTGGGGATATCCACAAGGACCTGTGGTCTAGCATTCTCTCTGAGTAAATACAGCAGCGAGTTTATTCATTCGGTCCGGATTGAAGTGCGTTAGGGGAAGAAGAAGAAGATCGTTATCACACCCAAGCTAAAAGTTCCCAGTGTTGAAAAAAGCCATAGATTTACACTGGATTTGCTTAAAGTTCCCAAACATTACAAATGTTCTTGGTTAAATTATAAATTGTTTTTTTAATGCCTGGGGAACTTTACATTTAGAAGGCACTTTTAACCAGAGCACTGTAAAAAGCATGTAGCGCATCTGCAAGGATTCATAACCTGAAAGACAAGAGACTGTCAGTTTGTACAAGTGTTATAGTTGTTTACATAGTGACAAAATATTTGTGAATAACCAAGTAACAAAAAGGACAGATTCAGACTCAATTCAGAGTTAAGTTAAGCGCACCTGGGAGGATTTAACACCGACATTGTGAACTGGATTATTCAGAGCTCAGACTTAACTGTAGACTTTATGTGTCTGTAGACGTTATGTGAGAGTTACGCACATACGGCGGAGTTTGAGTAAAATAGGGGCGTGTCTCAGTTATTTACGGTTCTGACCTTGAGCTTAAACAAGATATGGGCTGCAACGAGGAGCAGTGTAAAGTCCAGCACAACTGTCTGATGGTTTGATGTAACCACAATATGTCACACTGAAATGTATTTTTTGGCTATAAATATACTAAAGAAAAACCTTTAATAGCCACAAAAAAGAAGGACATCAGAGGAGATGAAACTTATACAGAGATGTTGTTTATGCCAAGGACATAGAAAATGTCCTTATGTGGCTAGTTATGAATCAACTTAATGCTTATCTTTCAAACCGAGGGAAAGCACACTGAATGAACAAAAACTTTAAACATAGTTTTAGTCATAACAAATCAAAAATAGTGAATTAAAGGTGTGATAAAAAATAAACTGCATCTTGTGTTCACATTATGATTTCATAACCTTGATTTAGTATCTTGTGTATTTATTAAGTTGGGCATGCTGTAAAAAAAAAAAAAAAAAGATGAATAAAATAAAATACAAAATAAAAGTATGTGCTGGATCAAGTGCTATTTTATAAAGAGGGTGGAAGCAGCTGTGTAACTTGATTCTGAATATGCGTGATTTTTCCCACATAAATACTGACGTACACTTTGGACCCTAATTACAGCCCTAAATGTACAAAAAATGTACAATTAATGAAAAACCAAAAAGTAATATAATAGGCAATATAATGCATAGTAAATGCAGAGAAAATAAGATGTTACCCTAGATACTGTCTGAAGAGGAAGGTCTTTAGATCTGTGCAGATCTTCACTCCGAACACAGAGCTGAGTGATGAGGGAAGTTCATTGCACAACTGAGGAGCGATGACAAAGCAGCAGTGAGATCTAGCACTAACACTATACTTACATCACAGACAAAGACATGCCAAACACCCTGAATAATTTACTAAAATAGCCTAAGAACATCTCTATATTGTTCCATATAGTTTAAATCCAATTCCATTGCCATTCAAACTGCAGAAAATCTAACATTACCGCTTAGCTAGCAGGCTAGGTAACTACAAGTCGACATGAGTGAGATTTTAGGCTATGTTCAGACAGCAAAGCTAATTCTTATTGGCTCCTTAAATCGAATTGTTCCAAATCAGAGCGTTCACATAGTAACTGAATTTGAGCTGCCAGTCCGAACTTTAGCAACTGGGTCTGATGTGCAGTGTCAGAATTTTTGTCAAGATGTTTAACTGCAGCCAAACCTGTCAGAATATATAATAAATAAAACAACTGTTATGGTATATCACTGATGTTCGTGCACAAAACAGGCTCGTATAATCACAAACATTCTTCAAAGTAAGCGTGAAGTAATACAGACATATTTTTTCTGTTCATTAGCATGTTTCACCTATGCGGTTTCACCTGTTGGTGGTTTACTTAGCATCATTGCAGTGCTCATCATTGGCAAGAGATAATCGATCACATTATCACTCCTGATCTCATCCCATGACCAAAGAATCATTTTACGATGTGCGATTTTTATCTGTGACAATAAAATCGGGCTGAAAATAGTACAGTGTACAGCCAGCTTAAAATTAGCTTAATTAGTTGACTGGCTTACTTAGAACAACTCTTTTTGGAACTAACAGTTACTAACTCGTCCTTTAATAATTAGATTATTGGAACATGATAGGTTCAAGCTGTTTCGGCTATTTTGTGAGAAGAATTGATATAAAGTCTATTTTAAAGGGCAAACATGTGAATTTACCACTGTAACAAATTTTCAGCCAAATATCAATCAATCTCTCTCTCTCAATCTTTCTATCTATCTATACTAAGCAATCCAACTGGAATTACCATTTAAAATTCATGTTTTTTGAACACACAGGTACTTACACGAAGACTCACACGAAGATAGCTGAGCCTACTCATCAAAGCTATGAGTTTCCTCAGGGGGTGGATTGGGGGAGTGTTTACTCAATATTACCTGCTCTGGACAATATGATCTGACTGGAAAATCTTGTGTGAGATGAGTCAACATCAGAAAAGCTTTGGAGCATGGTCCCCATGACGTGCAAGAATCTTGACCATGTGCGCTGCCTGTTACCAATCACTCGACCGAAACTAAACAATGCATTCAAGTTTGCAATGGGATATTTCCACAGGAGAAGAAAACGGTTTTAAACGTGATATGACTTGCAAACGAAAAGGATTTACAAGGATTGTGCATATGATTTAACTGATTTAACACAATGGTGGTGTGAAAGCCACCCCTGCAAACATGTTATGTTTAGAATTGAGTCTTCATGAAATAAGCAACTCTCTAAAGACTGTCAGAGCATAGGAGAAAATCCAATCCAACTATTTTACTAAAAATAAACCAACAAACCATTTGTAGTTGAGTGGAAAATGTATTTTGAATATTGCTTATTTAAACCCTTTCATTGCATTGTAACAGAAATTGAACAAAGCTGCAGGTTCTCAGAGTGAAAAACAAGGCACTAAAATAAATAAATAAATAAATAAATAGATAAAAACAGCTGAGCAGATTTCAGATCTTATTCGATTCCTGGAAAACGTTCATTAGAAACTTACACAGTGGTCAGACCAAGTGATTCTACAGGGAGATGGAGACAAACAAGCACAACTGACTACATAGTTGGTTTTGGATACTTCTGCTGAGCAGACAAAATGCCATTATGTCTTGGCCTTGTAAAATCAGCCAGCTTTAGCCACCAATATGAAATGGTGGCAGAATTCTAAATTGCCTTTGTCTCGTAAATGTAATTGGATCATAGATTTTATCTGTATTAAGATAAAATAATTCATGCATATGTTGAATGAATGGAGGAATATGAATAAATGTTGAGTGAGACCCTCAAAACGGGGAGATGTTCATGATGAGGGAAAGTGAGACAGGAATGTTGAATGCATCAAGGTAATAAAAACCTGTGGTTTATGAAATGCACTCTCTTCGCTATTATAAACTCAGCACACAGACTGCTTATGCATCAAAAAGACCCACAGTGTGGAGTAAAAAGTTGCACCCTGTCACCCTGACCCCCCTCTTTTGTCCATTTTCACGTTCCCTTACAGTTAAATCTGGTTCTAATCAGCCATCAGACAAATCGAAGAAAACCTGCTGTTCCCATAATAGAGGCCTTCCTCAAACCAAAACCTCCTCCTGCATCTCATAAATCCCTGACTGCCACCTCTCATTTGCTGAACTTTCCAAGCATTGCAGAAATAACACACCTCCACCACATTATCAGTACATCTGTTTGCTCACTCAAGTGTACTGTGAGTGATGAGCGTGTAGCCTGTCTCTTGTGTGGGAATATAAGTGCCCTGACCTCATCACCTCTGACCTCTGAAATCCAATTTCAGGCTCTGGCGACCTCATCAACAAGTTTGGATGCTTGGCTGGGTGTGAACGGTGCACCGCAAAATGAGAAAAGTTCCTACTGTGTGGCTGGGCGGAGGCACAAGACACCCATCTATCAGAGACTCTATTGTACCTGCTGGCATCCCTTGACCTCTGACCCCTACCTTGCCTGCCACGATGGCTTGCTGCTGTTGGGGCAGGTCCAGGAGAATTAGGTCAGACTGCGGCAAGCCGAGCAGCGTCGCTGTAATTGGAAACACATGCGAGGGGGTAGGAAAGGGAACACACGGGAAGAGTTACTGGTGCTGAAGGTGGCAATCTGGTGGATGGGGAGGTTGGGGGGTGAGGTGAGTGTGGCTGGGAGAAAAGAGAGGTTTTGAGGATTGGCAAAGAAGGAGAAAATGGGATTAAAAAAAGGAATGGATTTAATGAGGCTAGGACCCTGCATGGCAAAGAGGTTTGTAATTGACCTTAAGGTTAACCTCAGGCATAACTAAGCCCAAGATGTGTGTGAGTTTGAGAAGCATGTGAACAGAGCGATAGTTTCCCTGACAGCTCTATTTTCAATAATTGCCATAATAGCTACATTACAGATTGTAATTGCACAGGGTTGGGATTTCCATGTCTAGGGAAATAAACCTGACTTGGTTACATTCATAAAGTGTCACAACAGGAAAAAAAAAAAAAACACTGGAGGAAGTAAAGCTTTGTGTGGGTCAGATTTATTTCCTCGCCGCCTAATTTTACACACTCGGGAGTGTATTTTTCAATTGTATATTGACGTTAAAGTATGTACTTGAAACCGTGTCAATTATTCTCTTTTACTTAATCTGGAAGCTGAAACAAGAACCGGCTCTGGTTGTAAATATCCGCGCTTTTGTCACTTTCAGGTGTGTGTGTGTGTGTGTGTGTGCAAGAGGAGTGCCCTGAGTATACATTTGAGGTTTAGGGTGTAAAAAATGCTCCTTGCGTAAACGGGAATTGCTGGTTCAGAGACATGACAAAGCCTTTGGCTTTCTGTGAATGGTCGAGAGCAGGAACGTCAAAGAAACGTGGAACAGTTTGTGAGCAATGGAGCAAATGAGTGAGTGAGAGCGGCTGTATGAGTCAGAGTATGAGTATGTATTCATTTCTGCATGTTTGCATTAGAGCACGAGTATGTGAAAATGAGCATTTGAAATGAACTTTTGTCGCCCTGCGTGAGTATATCCCGCAGCACCTTTCTGAAAAAATTCTCTTCTCTTGCTCTTCTCGCACTCTCCCTTTATCTGAGCGATAGGCCCTGGGGCTGAAATATCTAAGTGCATATGAGGCAAGTTGAGACACAGCCGGAGATGCAGAATGGTGGGAGGGAGACGGAGATTACGAGGGAACGACAACCAAATGCCAACAGGGAGGAATACCGCAGGGAGGAAGAGAAGGCTCATGAGGAGGACCGCTTTCTTCAGTGGGTGTGTTAAGAGACTGTATTTTCAGGCTATATCCATGAAAGCTGATGAAAGTTTCTGAGTTTGTGTGTCTGAGTTGATACCAGTCTGACTCAGAAGCACTCTTCCTTTCATTCTGTCTCGCCAATCTTTCTAAGTCTTTCTGTCATTCTCTGTCTCGTCCATCTCTCCCATGCCCAAACTCTTTCATGGACACTCTCAGTGGGGCAGGCTTGTAACTCAACACCTCCCTCTTTTGTCCCCTTTTCTTGTTCTTATCCTTTCATCTTTTTCAACTTTCTGGGGAAATGGGGTTCTTTGATGGGACAGAAACTTCTGTAATAGTCAGGGGGAAAAAAGCGGGAGACAATGCGATAAAGAGAAAAAAGAGAAAGTGTGTGAGAGAGTGAAAAGAGATGGGGGGCATAGTCTAAATCTTAATATGTAAAGTCAGAGCTGTCTGGAGTATAGATTAAACTTATCAAAAGCCAAAAATAATGGTTATTATGAATACATTATACTGAATACTGGGAAACTTTGCTGGTGTTTAATCCTTTGTCAGTGACTAAGTTTAAGGTCATTAAACTTCTTAAAATCACAAGACTGTCTGCAGGTGTGATTAAAAAAAAAAAAAAAAAAAAGACAGAGTAAATACATGTTAGGATGTCCTTATAAATAGACAAGTGGTGGATCTGATCCTCCCTCTTTATTCAGGTATGGTTGCTCCAGCTTGATGTAGTCATCTTCCTTTCCTCCTCTTTCCAAGTAATTGTCTTCTCTGTCCAACAGTGTGTAATTTGTCATTTGAGTACACCTGATCTACCTCATGAAAGACTTGATAATTAAGTGATCAGTAAGATTGAGTGTCTTGGGAGTAGGTAAAATCAACAAACCGTGACGAGCAAGGAGTCCACAGTTTTTAAACGGAAAACGCCAGCTTTGAAATCCAGATTAGTCTTGTCCAGAGGAATTTGCTGTCCTATGTTGGGACATGCACTTTTAAAAAGTTTCTCATTCTTGTCTCATTGATGCATCACCTTCCATTAATCCGCATTTTGGGTGATGAGATTGTGATCAGACATTGTGAACATCACTCTGCTTAAAAAACAACTGTAGAAGACGAGCCGTTCCTCAGCAGAGAAAAAAAGTAAGTACACGCTGTACAGTACAATCTCTGTTGATCATTCTCCTGTCATGATGACCTGCTAGTTTGCTAGTGTATTTGGATGCTGTGCAGGACATCTAATTTGAACACGCATGTAGAAAAAACACAAACAACAATAATGCATTTATACCAGTTGTACACACAAGCGTGTGATTGGATCTTTTCTTTTTTATAGGACTGGATTGGATTCTGTTTTAGTTTGTCTGAAATATACAGGAATATGATATCTGTTGAGCCTCTGATGCTCTGCCCAAAGAGCCTGATGTCTTTTGTACCCTTTTCTGCCCAGATCCTTCAGAATCTTGAAGTTTCAGAATCTTCACTTCTGTATATGCATACACAGTTCTGTTTTTCAGAACAAGATAAAGCAATTTCCCCCTGGGATTAATAAAGTTCTTTGAATCTTGAATCTTGAATATAATCACTGCATTGAACAGCCTTCACTGCATTATTCCAGAGTTTTGTTCGAAACAGTGAGTTGTAAGTAAATTAGATAATCTCTTGCAAATGGGGCTTGGGGAAAAGGTCTGTAGTTGGTTTTCTGCAATGTAAGGCCTCATTCTGTAGGCAGTTCAATTAGTGATGAAAAATACCAGACTCTTTAGCGAAAACTAGAATTCTGTATTGGAAGTCTAACATGGTTTACGTGTTACTTTATTTCACAGGATTCCCATGGGCCAGTTGCACCGACACCTGATCATAATACTTTTATTTTCCATGTCAACTCGTGATTATGCTGTCAGATTATGTTCAGGCCACAAAGTATAATAATTGGTTTTATTTGAGCCTGGGTGTAATTTTGGGTGGTACAATGGATGTTATTTCCTTTCTATAATTCAGGATTAGATACTACCTCTTGAGCAGAAAAGACAACCATAGTTATGACCTATTAGAACAACTGGCTTGAGGAAAGTTTCTGTTTATTTAGGGCATACTGATCCATTTGCAAATTCTTCACCTGTTCATTCAAGTAATTCATATACATACACGTAAAAACACTATAACATCACAATACACACACAACGCACAACACATAAAAACACAATATAACACCACTATAACACCACAATACCTACCCTCACTTAATGTACTCATAGAATGATTTCAGGGCCAAGAATTTAAACAGAAAGATGTAGAATGGTTTTTACGTATTCCAGTCCCAGTTAAATCTAAACAAACCCGACAGCAGTTTGACAATAGGTTAGCTAGACAGCTTTTCAAATGTGAAAGATTTCACCTTCACCAGTGCCTACTGACCTCATTGATGAGGATAATTTCCTAGACAACAGGGCCCCATTTGTTTCAGGAATGGAGTCATACATATCTGTCAGCGGCAGCACCAGTAGTGCTGCAGAAGTGTCTGTCTATCCCTAGGATAGATTTTTTTTTTTTAAGTATCAATATTATTCTTTTATCAACAATCCATATATGCAGATAGCTAGCTGCTGCTGCAGATTAATAATTAGCTGAAAATATTTGGTTTACAGGGAAGGGATATAAGCATTCTGGGCAGCAATTAATGAGCACATTTTCCATTATTATTAAAAAAAACCAAACCAGTTTGATTTTACTAGTGCTTTAAAAGATTAATGTGAATCCAAAGGAGTTTAAATCAGTCAGCAATTTCTTAACCACTAGATCAGAATACCTTCATATACTAATGATTTTGGAACGAAAAATCTGATCTATATAGTTTGGCTACCTCAGATCTCGCTGATCAGCCAAGACATGTCTGGTATGCCAAATTTCACGTCTTTGTATCTGCACTGGAGCTATGAAGCAAACCACCAATTAGTATCATGCAGCTGCATGCCAAAAACATCACACACTTGCCTCTAACAACATAGCTTGTCTAAGTAATATCATAAACAGTATCATAAAACCGAATACGACTCTAGTAAAATTGTTAAATATATTAATCAAAGCAAGTGATTCCATATTGAAAATGATTACCACTACAGTTGTTAGCTATGAAATGTACATTTGTTACTTTAATGGATAACAGTTGATCATACAGTAAAAGTCTCAGGGCAGTACGTTGGTGCTAGAAGATTTGTAAGTGTAGTAGCACTTCTTCTTCTTCTTCTTCTTCTTTCGGCTTTTCCCTTCAGGGGTCGCCACAACGAATCATCACTCTCCACCTATCCCTATCTTCTGCATCCTCAACCCTCGCACCCACTAGCTTCATATCCTCATTTATTACCTCCATATACCTCCTCTCTGGCCTTCCTCTTCGCCTCCTGCCTGGCAGCTCCATGTCCAACATTCTCCTACCAATATACTCACTCTCCCTCCTCTGAACATGTCCAAACCATCTTAATCTGAAATAAAGCTTGGTGTAGACATACTACAAACGTGACAGAATAACATTCATGTTTTATGTATATGTGCAACATGGATTTCAGTGACAGTAGCAAGCAACAAAGCGACAGCACAACAAGCAATATTTGGACGGAGAAGTTCTGGACAAATTAGGTATGGTGCGATTCGAGATTGGCTAGACTGATTCCTCGACCAATCCATGGTGCGGGTGGTTTCTTCAGTTCCCCACTCACAAATTCAGTTCCTAACACCATGGTAATTTTTATTTTTTTTTTTTTACATTTTTTTAATTAAATCTAATCTTGTCATATACGACCTCTCATTAAATGTGTATAGATACATTGTGAAGAAATTAAAGCTTGAAAGGTAGTATCAAAAATCGTTGTTAGTACAGAGAGTACGAAGCCAAGCATGTAACATGTAAATTAACCAAACAATTTTCACAATTTTATTAGTTAGTGTAGAAGAAATATATAGCTAGTTCCATTTCTCATCAGAATTTAAAACAAACAAACAACAACAAAAACAGGACAGTGCATGCCTACAAGAGACAAACTACTGACAAGCTATTTTGAAATATAGCGTACTTCATTTTGTAATTATTACCAGTACTGACACCAGCTTTAGTCTTGTTTGCAGGTCTGAATTACTGAACATTTCCAGAAGATTCTTTGATGATTTCAGCATGCAATTTTAAATATATTAATTAGCTGTCATAAGTTTCCACTATATTAGGCTCCTAGGCAAAAACTAAGGATGCAACTTTTGGACATCAAACATGTTTTGGCCAATGCCATATCTGAGGTAAAGTCTCTTTAAGTGTGTGTTTCCTCCCCAGAAGCTGAAGGCTTGGTGTTAAGAAGGTAATCAGACAAACAGAAACTAGCTAGCTAGGATCAGAAGGAAACCTCTTCACGTTTCAAGACTTTTTCTTCAATGAGTTGAAATGTTGGCTGATTACACCCACAGGCAGCAGATGTTGTTCCTCCGTCTTCTCTCTCATGTATTTCTTGTCTTCTTCTTTTTCATCCCCCCTCCTCTTGAAACCAGCCCCCTTCTGGATCTTGTCCTATATGAAAGCTTCACAAATCCCTCACCTTTCCGTACGGACACTCGTGGGAGACTCCTTAGAGAAATCTCTTACTCATATTTTGATCGGAAATCGGTTGTTTTCAGTCAGATCTTCGTTCGTAGTTAGCGTCCGAACGGATTTTCTACTTTAAAAAGCGCTAAGAAGTTGCTACAAGTGGTAGCAGTAAGCTATCGCTGGGCGAGCCGTTAACGTCGCGCGCACGGACTGCGCGAGGCGAGCGGCGCGAGATGTCTCACGAGCTGTCCTGTCTGAGGAATTTAAAAGTTTAAACTCGGATTATTAACGGAATCTAACGGAATCTGTGTGGACTTTCGTCAAAATGAACCGACGGCATGGACGGATATTTTAAGATTAAAAAGAAAAGATCCAGATTCTTGAGGTGATCTTCATTTTGACGGTTTCTTCAGAGTGGAAACTTGCTCGTGGGAATCAATGCGGGTTCAGTCGAAAGGACGCGCGGTCCGAAACTCACCTAAACGGTAAGATAATGACGTAATATGTGTGCTAATTGTTTTTATTTTTATGACAGAAGCTGAGTGTCATTTGTAATTGTATTTTAAAAGATTGGTTTTAATATGCTGCTGTCTGTTTATGTGTAGAAAGAAATATAAAATCCTAACACCAGGTTTGGATTTGGGATTGTTGTTGTTTTTTTCAGGTACACCAAGTTTGACAGGATCCCAAACATCGCAGGCTAATTATATAATTTGACTATAAGTAGCAGAACCCGTTCGTGTTTTTAGACAGCTCCTATATGTCGACGTATTTAAGAAGTCCTTGAAGTGATTCTGAAAGACACCTGAGAATATCTTAAGCTTTTATTTCTTCTACATAGCCAAATCCTTAATGCTTAATAAACACACACACTATGCTGAATTAGCACTTACAGGGCTAGATCATCTTAGTGTTGAAAGATCAAATACACTGTTAAATTATCTGTCCTTCTTTTTTTGTGTTTCTATTTAAAAAAAAAAAAAACAGTTATTCAAACACTGTAGATTATAAGTCAAGTGGTTGTAGGACTTATTTCAACATTACAGGCGTTTTAGTTTAGCTTTGGGAATTTTCCCACATTAATATTTGGTAAGCATTGCTGTATTCCAAATTTCAGTTGCAGGCTAAAACAAGCCAGGAGTTTGCTAGCCAGATTTATGCCTTAGCTTACCTGTTAGAGAATGCAGCTATCTACATGCAAATAAGGTTCACATGTGTAATACCTCTCAGATGCATCCTTTATTATTTACTTTCTCCGGCTTCTCGGCTAGCGTGTGTTTACCATCGGACCCATCATATTTGGCCACGACTGAATGAGAGTTCAGCTTCAGGCGGGTGTTTCTCTTCACACATCATCCCCTAAGTATGCCCGTTGTGTTTTGTTGATTTTTGTAATTGCTGGCCTGGATGGATTGTTTCTCCGCAGAATGAGTAAAGGCTTTTTGTTTTACACTTATTTTCCAGCTGCTTGTAGATTCCAGAGACAGCCAAAAGGAAGACAGAGAGAGAGAGAGAGAGAGAGAGTGAGGAAGAGAAAGAGAGAAAGGCATTGGGTCAGAGGCCTGAATGTGATGACAAACATGTTGGAGCCAATATCTAAATTTTCCAGCTTTCAGACGGATTTTATTATTTACATTCTTTCTCCTCAGTAAGCAAGTGTGTGTTTACCATATGACTGATCACAAAACATTCATTTACAGTGCATTTATTAATTTGACACACACACTTCTACATATAAAACCACACAAAAGATTTACAGTATAATTGGGGCTGTTCAGGGGCCAAACATTGGCTTAGTGGGATTTGACCTCACAACCTTCTGGTCACTATTGCAGAACCATACGCAGCTGTGACATACAATATATACACCTAACACCACGCAGGTTTACACAGGGCTATATACAATCCTAAAAGTTAAGGGAGTTTGTTCAAGGGCCAAATAGAGGTTTCTCTAGGATTTGAACTCAACAACAATTTGGTCACTATTGCAAAGCATATTGCCGCTTTGATATATAAAATAACACAGACAAGGTTTACAGTATAAGGGGAGTAAATACAACCCTAACAGGTAAGAGAAGGAGTTTGTTCAAGGGCCAAACAGAAGCTCAGTGAGATTTGACCTCACAACCTTCGGGTCACTAGTACACCATTTTGACATATATACATCTAATGCTACGCAAAAGGTTTACACATTTAAGCAGGGCTATATACAATCCTAGGAGTTAAGGTAGTTTGTTCAAGGGTTAAACAGGTTTCTCTTGGATTTGACCTCACAACCATCTGGTCACAATTGCAAAGCTTAATGCCCATTTGACATATATAAATGAAATAAATCCAATCCTAAGAGTTAAGGAATTTTTTGTCAGGGACCCAACAGAGGCACATGGGGATTTGGCCTCACAACCTTATGGTCAATAGTACAGAGCCTTAAGTGCTGAGCTGTCACTCCCCTACATTCTGTAACAACGCCACTACATTTCTGAGTGATTATGCAAATCATTGAGAGTTTTTCAGGCACTACAGATTGTCTGGACATGCTAGGCTATGAACTAGACTTACCCTTCTAATTTCAGCGCATAGAGGGAGGAGCCTTCACTTGTAATTCTTTTTTTTTTATTTCTCAAGCTAACCATTCAGATCTTTTCCCATCATTCATGGTGAACCCTCATTCCATTTATTTCCATAGTGAAAATACAGATGTAGACGTCACTGCTGCGGACTGAGCGGTTGTATTTAAGATTTATGGGCAGAACGACGGTGCATATGTTATGGAAAAACAGATATACAGGGAGATGAGAGTGGCACTGGACGAATGTATCTCCAGGGCATAGCTGCCAGAGCTGAGGATCAGCTACTGAAGAAGCACTTAATAAAAAACAGACACACAGAGGCAGCTGTTGGGTCTGTCCTAACCTGTTCATCTCTCGCAGAAAGTAAAAAAACAAAACAAAACAAACATTACACATGTGCCACTTCCCAACGCAGTATCACATATCAGGTGTTAAAAAAGGTTGTAAAAGAAGGTGAGGATGAACGCTTGGGAATGAAGGCCATTAATGGGAAGCGTTCTCATTCACTGCATTGATAATGTTATCCAGAGCAGGTCTCAGAGCTGGGTCTGGACTTTCTCTGCCTTTGGACAGGAGAAAACGAAAGGGGGTGGGGGGGTGAGAGCAGGGCCACCCAAACCTGTAAGAGCTACATGATGATGTCTGATAGTCCCTTTACACGGTGGCTCTGGTGCTTGATCTGAAAATCCCAAAGATTAGAAACACGTGTGTTGAGTTGCAACAACATTCCTGCACTGATTGTGAATCGATAAGCTTCTGCAACCAATTTCCTTTTCTTTGCTGTTTAATTTCCCTGTCGCAGTCGGAGAGAATGTTGAACTTGGCCTTTTTCCACGGGGTGTGTTGATGAGTGGGATGCTGCTAATCCACACTGATGCTGATCAAGGGATCACAGATATGTCACTGTTTAATCAAGGCTTTGTTTCATCATGACCTTGTTATAGTCCGTCATAAAAAATATTACATTTGACATCTTATATTTAAACTTCTTTATCGAGCTTTCAGCTAAGCTTATGCTAATAATCATTTATGCGATATAAAGTGATATTGCACACACTGTGCCTCATTGATCAAGCCGGATGTGAAGGAATTTATTCGTAAATTGCTCACAGGAGCTTCTACACAAGAAATGTGGAGTTCCTCAAAATCCATTTAATTGGGAAAAACATTTGTATCGCATGTTTCACTCCTGAGTTTGTATAAAGGAGACTCATTAATGTGAACCTCGTTTGACCAGCTTCAAATAGTTTAATTGGTGAAAAGTTACTTTGATTTTATATACGGACTACATTGTTTGAAGTTCAAATTGCTTATTTATTTGAATTACACACCAATTTAATTAACGTTTTGTTACACTCAGATGTTTCATATTAATGACTTGCAAGAAAGCACTGTTTAGTCAACATTTTTGTTGTTTTCAGCTCTTTGTGAGATTTTTATGGGGTTTTGTGGGCATCACAAACATATCAACATACATACATGAGTAAAACGTTTTTAATTCAGTTTGCTCTCAAAAACATTTACGCATAACCATCAGTACTCCTGCATGCTATCTGGAAGGCACCATAAGGATACCAGCCTTAAAAGGTTCCTTACTATTCACTCATTTCAGGCAGCAACGTCTGATGCTTCAGACGAGGGAGAAATTAAAGGGAAAAACAGACTTTAATATGCAGATATATCTAACATTCTTTTTCTCAAGACCAACATCAACAAAGGTATTCATGCTAATATAGCTGAAGCATCATCAGTCGCTAAGGGACCGCTGTTCAGCATGGTTTGGGTCTGCTTGTTCCCTCAGGCGGAAGAGTTACAGCAAAGCAATACAAAGTTCTTCCGACTGATTCAATCAAACACCTTTGAGAGATTTCGAGCAATGTGTTAGGCAGGGAACTCCACCACCACCATCATCATCATCATCATCATCATCAAAACATCAGTTGAGGGAATATCTTTTGGAAGAATGATGTTCGTCCATCCAGAACGTTTTAAATGTATCACACCAGAGACTTGTAGAATCTATGCAAGGTGCACTGAAGCTGTTCTGTTGGCTCAGTGTGGCCCAACATCTTACTAACACACTTTATGTGGTTTATCATTGCATTTTGTGGTTTATTATTGAATTTGATATCCCTGACATTTTTGTCCTGATTTTAGCCTCAGTCACAAGCTAGCTTATGCTCAGCGTCCATATTTCCCCATTGTCTAGCAACAGTGTTGTCACAATTTTAACTACGTAAATCAAAGTTGTACCGAAAGTGTAACCTGTTACTTAAACTGAGATTTTGTTACATTTTTTTAAATAGATGGTTTCAGATACAGGTCCGAATGTTTTTCTTGTAAAAGTTCAGATGAGCTGCATGTCTGACAGGTGGCAGCGAGTCAATTGTGAGGTGTGTAATTGGAAAATGAGTCTTTGCTGGCTGACATGCCTGATTTATGTGTGTTGTTAACCGCACAGGGGAAAAGTGTTATTTTCCAAAGGGAAATTGATGAGTTTGGGTGAATATGTGTGTGTGTGTGTGTGTGTGTGCACTTCATGAACACACGTGCAGCTGATGGATTGGGAGGAGGTCGGTGACAAACAGTAGTACTTTATCTCCATAACGCTCCATTTGCTGTGATAATGTGCTTGACTGCGTCTGCTAGCCAGGCACAACAAAACAGCTTGTCTCTGTGTGCTTTATACTCAAACACAAACACTTACACACACACACACGCACGCACAAGCAGGCATGGACACACACACACACACGCTCACAGAGTCCATTACTCTTAAACCCTACACACCCACATACATACTCACATAAACAAGCTCTCTTTTGTGCCCTATCTCACCACTAGCCTTTTAACACAAACGTGAAATCGACACTCGGAATCTCCTTATCTTACACACTCGCACTATTCAATCTGTCTCTCGCTCTCTCTCTCTCCCATATACACACACACATAGAGCAGTCTAAGCCAGCTAATACTATCCCCATAACAACCACAAGCTTACAGACAAATGCACCACATTACAAACACAAGGTCTACCACAGATCCTCAAGGTCCTCCACATGAGATTAAACAAGCGCCGTGCTTTGGTCTCCAGACTCTATCATAACTGTTTATAACATGAGTGGAATTTCGTGCAAGAGAATCATTTGAGCATGATCATCCTCTTGTTTGATCAATGCGAGCATGACATTTCCAAAAGTAAACACAACTCTATTAATTGTCGACTTGAAAAATCCACAGAACTCGCAACTCCAAGAAGGACATTTAGGAACGATGGCGCGACAGTAACATTTGCCACTCGGGAAAAAATTTTCAAGCGGATTCCTGAAGATGTTTTTGAAGAACTTTTTGAAAAACTGCTTCCGATAAAAACAAACTAAAAAAACAAAGTGTTTTAATCATAAAACTTAGTGAATCTCCAACTTGTTCTGACCGAAAAAACGTACTGTGCCCCTAACGTACTGTACATGGTGTAGTATTGATAATGTATAGGATGATGTCTTTAATGTAAATGTAATTCAGTTGTAACCTGTTTTCACTAAGGTTAACAGCTTAGCGCTTGGAGCTGCAAAAGTACTTACAACATATTGCCAGAAGATTAATGACACATGGTCCATGTGCTGATGTTTAGTAATGAAGAATGTATTCCCATTCCCGAAGTCCCATTTGCCCCATTTAAATGAAAGATTAGGGGTATGATTTGGGGTTCAGTTCTGGGTCAGTTGAGGATTTAGGGTTCAGTTATGGCTATTAGGGTTAGGTTTAAGTATTATGACTAAAGGGTCTATGCTTTCACATATTCACATACGCCCAGTGCGGTTCTTTAGGCAGGTGAGAACACAGCAATCACACTCGGGTCTGAGAGCACCTGAGCAAGGTGGCCTTGGGCCGCTTCCAAGAAAGAGCTTAGACTCTGAACTGACTCAACTGCAGGGAGTGAATGAAAAATGCTGTTTGTTTTGTTTTAAAGCAGTTATATATATAACATTTTCTAATAATTTATTTAACGTCAGCCCTGAGTTGTCCATGCTTGGGTGATTTGTGTGATTTTTATTTGCACCAGGTAAAGGCTTGTTTTCCTTTCTCCTTCACCATAGTTCTGACCAAATCAGTCACCTAGTCAATGTTCATACTGAACAGTTAAGTCACTGGAATGAAAATAGAAGTGAAATGGATTAATGACAGGTTGTGGTGTTTGGAGCTGACCCACTCTTCACTCTTCATCTCATTGAACCATTGACCCAAAAGTTAGGTCAATATTTAAATTGGGGAAAGCTGCTCGTATTCAGAGTTGGCTTGTGCAGCTGCTTAAGTTGATTTTCTGGCCTCCTCATTCAGGTTATTAAAATCACCTGTGTGCAGTTCACACCACAGTGGTTGCCAGATTTTTAGTTGAGTAGAAGCATCCAAAAGGTGTTTTTTTTTTTTCATTAGCTTTCTAGACCAACAGCTTTAAACACAAGCACTCACTTTTAAACCCCCAAAAATCTGGAAATAGAAACTTTTTCTTTGCTGTCATCTGCTGTCATCTATGATGTAACGTAAACACAAGAGATGATGTTTAAAATGAAAAATAAAAAGCCTAATATGATGATATACAGTATGGATGAGAAGATGGCGAGCATTGAAATAAAACGAAAAGGAGTCTAGTATATAGCCAATATATTGCTGCATGAAAAGTCTTCATTGTAATTAACACATTAATCGCTGCAAATTATCTTAACATTATGGTTTCCATCTTCGTTATTTGACAGCTTACAAAGTACTACTTGATTTAACACTTTTTTTTTTTTTTTGCACAAGCTAGTACAGCATAGAAAGTCTGAACACTTTCAGCTCACTTTGTGTTGCTCATAATTTTATCCAAATAATATTCTGCCTTCAGTGTCCCTGAGTAAGATCTCCTCCGATATCTTCCTTGCGGATGATACCATTAATTAATTAATTATTAATGTCATGTGTCATTATGTATTTAATATTGGCTTTAGTACTGCACCTTGCATCGAGCAAAGAAAACTTAAGTTCAAGGTCAGAATCACCCATAACTGAGACACACCTCTGTCTACCACAACCTCTGCGTAACTTCTGAATGGAGCTTAAGCCTATACCTATGTCTGAGGTCAGATGTTCAGTATTAACTCAATTCTGAATACTCGACTCTGTATAAAACATCTTCAGATGCCATCTACTGAATCTGGATATCTTGATGGGGGTAATATTTGTTGCTATATAATGACATTTAACAGCAGAAAAATGAAATAGCCATGTTGAGGACGTATTGTCCCGTGACTGCAGCACAAGCAGTTATGAACCTTTTGGAACTCTGACATCACCCATAATCATCCCCTTTAATGCAAAACAATGCATCTTGCCATTCTCTTTATAGAGTTCACTAAGTAATGATAGATTTATGACTGGGAGGAGAGCAATAGCTTCATGTATGAATAGGAGAACAGCAACACACAGACAGAAATCACAGGTGCTAAACAGGAAATTAGGGCCTAAAATCATTAAAAGGTCTTTCATGTCATGGCAGGTGTTCACACAGACCATTATTTTCATCTTTTTCTTATTTGTCTGCATGAATAGCTGTGAAAGAGAGAATTCACCCAGGGAGGAGCAGTGTTACTATGTTGTTGTTGTTTTTTTTTGTTGTCATTAGACGCAATTTTGTATTGCAACAAAAAGACTACCTGCATAATTTCTCTTAGGTAATCTCTCTCTCACTATCTGTCTCTATCCTGTCCTGCCTGGGGTTACCCAGGAGGAGCCACATCCTTCACATTCTGAGCATTCCTCCTCTCTTTCATTCTCTCTCACTCTTTCTCCACCATTCACTCCTGTCCCTTTTGATGCAATAAGAACAGTAGCAGCCTTTATGATTGACGTCTGGCATGTACCAGAAAATTAAGGCCAATTGCTCAACCACTCGCCATCAGCAAGTCCATAAACACATATATGAGTGTGAAGATGTGGCTTGGTTTGCCCCCTGGTGGTCGAGCCAGACCTGTGGCTCTCTATTAGTGCACCGAAAGCAAAATCCCTACATGCTTATTATTGCTTCATTCACTGGCTCCATTAAACCATCATCTGAATCAATAGCAGTCAGAGAGGTGGTGCCAACTCCTAGGATTTCACTGAGCACTCTCTGAAGTCTGCTGTTCATTACAGGCTCTGAGGTTAAACATAAGGAACGCATTCTGTGTGCGAACAGTAGGGGGTCACCGCTATTAAAAATCCAATAACTTTTTTTGCTTTCTTTTAATTTAATTTATTTAACCTTTACTTAATCACAGAGAACATTTAGGGCTCAAAAACATTTTTGCAAGGGAGCGATGAATTGGCCTGCATTTGCCAAAAAGTAGTTTCACTGATGCCGGTTCACTGCCAGAGAATGCAGTTAACCTGTACACTCATGCATTTTATAATTATGGCCTTTTATATTATTTTTGAAACCCGCTGTTCTTACAGAAAGCACATGTAACCTGCAGGATAATCGGCAGTAAAACCCTACCTTGGATTTATAGCCATGAGTAAAATCTACAGTAAGCTTCACTACTGACTGTCAGAGTCTGTACAGAGTTACTTATGTTCTCCCCATTCTTCTGGGTCCTCTGGTTTTCTTCTGTTCCCAAAAATCTGATTGTAGTTTAATTGGCTGCTGTATTTGCCCCAGGTATGATTTCTTTAAGAAACTATACCATGCAATTTATCTGGCTAGATTCTTCATTTTTATCTCCAACCCAAGATGTAGCAGAGCTACACAATTCTTCACCTGAAAGACATCTAATGAGGCATACATCATTTCAACAATGGGGTTGCGCTTGGTTTGGGGGAAGGGGAAGGCTTGACAGTGATTTCGTTGCAATTGCAATAAGCCTAGCCAGTATCCCAGTCAGGACTCTACTTGAGTGACAGACCTGAGACCTGATCTTGACGGTAAGTGACACTAGATGAAAGCCATTTGTTGGCTGAGAGTTCAAGATAGGTGGGAAAGATGGTCTACCTCTGTGTAGTCATTCAGAGTGGCTCAAGACAAGAGCAGGTACCTGTGACAAGAGTAGGTAACTGCAGAATGGAGCAATTAGCATGATTGTCATGGTAACTGCTCCTTGAGCCACAGATGACAAGATGCAGTGGCTAGATTAATGTCTTTCAGAGGTAGAGGAGAACTAGCTAATGGGCAGGAATTGGTTATGAATAAATTTCAACACTACCTTGCCCTCAACTTGACCTTGTCATTTCTCCTTGGGGGATACTCACAGCCATCTTGAGGGTCTTTCTATTACTGTCATTTCAGTTGAAAGTTTGGTAGATGATACCTTGGAAAGGCGAGGAAATGAGTCAGCACAGATGCAGAGTTCATTGGTTGCATCCGAAATCGTGTACTGTGACAGTACGTACTGCATTCGATTGGATGCTTGGCCGTTTATACAGTATGTAATGATCAGTATGTGTGTGTAGTATGAACACAATCCGGATATACTACATCCTCCATGTTGGCATTGTCATGTGACCTACGATGCCATAGTAACTACAAAAACTAGAGCCTGTCAGATTAGAGCAACTGTTTTTTGTTGTTTGAACCTTCAACAAGTTAACAATTTACTCAGGTGTTTTTAAATAAGTACAGTTTATCCACAAAGAACAAGGAACAACATTTAATACCTATAGCACTTACACTTAAAAAGAGCCGATGTGCTGCCTTCACCATTTTTGACTGTGACAGCTCTTCTGCACCAGTCCTGTTGCCTTATGGGATAGAGCAGGGTCCATTGCTTCCAGTAGGAAGCAGTAGGTCATTTTATAAATTATAAATTCAGACACACTACTCCTTTGGTGTACTGCTTTTTGCCTACTGTGTAATAGGGTAATAGGGATATTCAGACGCAGTGACTGTGATCTGACCCAATTTAATTTCCTTTTCTGAAAAAAAGGTGAACAGTAAGTCTGAGCAATAAAAAGACAAAAAAGTGAATTCCTAATGCACAGTACGCTGACATGCTTTTCATTATAAAGCTTGCTTAGATAGTTAATTAGCTCACACATGCTAGCCTATTATCAGTGAAGCTCTAAACCAGTAGAACTTCACGAGAGTAGAAGTCATAAATCAAACTTACCTGATATTGAAGTATTGTGTGCCTCTGCTGAAACTGTTGTCTCCTTGCTGATATGACTCACTGTTTGAAGTAACTTTAGTGCATAAATCACCAAGGAAATAACTTCATGAGTTTCTATTTTACCACATGTGGGATGGCTTCCAAATTTGGGTAAAGTGTGTAGGTCTGATGTCCTCTGATGGTTTGGCATCCTGTTGAGTGATTGGAGAAGTGGTTACATCAACAAATTCATATTTCTCAAAACACCATCATTAATCAATAACTGAAAAAACATGTTTTTAACTGAAAGCAGATCTGAAAGAGATCTGACCTCTGAAATTCTTCAAAAACAACTAACCAGGATAAACAGACCTATAAATCAACAGATAGTGACTAGTTGTATCTCAGTCCAAAGCTAAGGAATGTTAGACACCGATAGATTCTATACGTTCATGTTTTGCAACTAAGTCTAAGTTTGTAACTCCTTAACTTTTGTAACTACTATTGTGCATGGAGACTTCTCACTTTTGTAGTTTTTTTCCCACTAGTGTGTGCCAGAGCTGTAGGGCTATGGCCATTTAAACTTTATTGTTATTGCATTTTATTTTGTGGGATGGAAGTGTGCCTGGAATTTCTCTGACAGATGCAGTGTGGGGTGTAATCTTAAATTTCCAGGTCATCCATACTCTCACACTTTCTGTCTTTCTCTTCCAGTTGATACGTCTTGGGAGTGATGCACTGGCTTCCCCTGGTTGCCATGGTGATTGCCTCGGCCCTGTTCTTCCCTCATAGTCCCAGTGTGCCCAGGCTTGTTGCTGCAACAATGGAGCCTGGCAACAACTTCAGCACCAGATCACTGGTAAATCCAATCTCTAAATCCACCGATTCTCGTGCAGAATACATGTCAAGTGATAAAAAAGCAGCGGAAAAATTACCTCACAGGACGGCAGATACCCACATTCAAACTGATCTGACGGTTACCGGCACATCTTCATTTATGAATGAGGGCTTTTTCCCTGAAAGGAATCAATACGAGAAGGCAAAGCCAGACAGGATGGACCTTGGGTTGCAAACTTCAAGCAAACTTCAAGAACACCACAATTCCCAGGAGAACCACATACTTAGGGACTACACATCAACAGATGGTCAGTTTCAGGAGGATAGCAAGCTAGAAACCCATATTGAAGGAGATGGGACTAAAGACAATGGGCGGAATAGGAAAAACGAGGAGGTGTCAATAGAAAGATTGACTTTTAAAGAGTGGCCAAGGGACCTGCACCCTGCAGATGGGCCTATAAACAAGGAGGATCTGAGGGAGGTGGGCAGAGAGGGATCGAGGGGAAACCCATTGCCCACGATGCCTGCAGTGCCCCCTGAGGGCTTGGGATTGGGCCTAGATGGACTCCTGCAGGTGGATGATGAACTTTTGCTGCTGGACACAAATCCTCGAGTGCTGTTCTCCACTTCCCCTTTGCCTCCCAAACATCCTCCTTTGCAGATAATGCTGGAATTGGGGCTCATACCCGAGCAACAGGAAGAACATGAAATGGACGACAAGGAGTTAAAGTTGGAGAAGGGCGAAGATGGAGAATCCTACAGGAACCTCCTGCTGGATTTATCAGACTCATCAGAGCATGCGACACCATCCCTGCGCCGTAGAAAGCGCCAACTTGCACACACAGGCATTGAGCGCTCGGTTTGTGAGTCTACAAGCAGCTGGGTGATGGACAGACGAACGGCGATTGACGTGCACATGCAAAATGTCACCGTACTGGAAAAATTTCCCACCAAGAAGGGCATGATGACGCAGTACTTCTACGAGACACGATGCCGTGGGCCAGATCACCGCGGAGTGCAAGCAGGGGAGCATGGACTGGCCGGAGCTGGCTGCCTTGGCGTGGATAAGCGTCACTGGGTGAGCGAGTGTCAGACGAAGCAGTCATATGTGAGAGCATTCACATCAGACAACACCAGGGGGACAGGATGGAGGTGGATCCGCATCGACACATCCTGCGTCTGCGTGTTGTACTCGAGGACACAAAAGAACCGAGCCGTAACCACACGTCAGGGGACGAGATGAGTGTGAGATGGGAAAATTAAGCGATATACACTCACCTGGATATGGTCTTGTTATCAGGTACAAAGTGCCTTATTAGTGCCATTACATCAACTGCAGCCCATCACATCTACCCCACCCATCACTGCAAAGGGATCACCATAAGACCAGATATTTGGGAGATTTTTGGGTTCATTCTCAGTACAGCAGTCACACTGACATGGTAGTGTGTGTGGTGCAGGTACGAGTAGATAAGCTGCAGCAGTGTTGTTGTTTTTGTTGTTGTTATTGTTGGGGGTTTAAACACCTCATAGTCGCTGCTGGGATGAAAAAGTGTCCATTAACCAAAAATCTCAAACCACTGTTTTAGTAAACTAAAACTGATAAAAGATAGAGGACGATAAACACACACTGTACCTGGAATGTGTGGGCTTTAGTCTTTAACTGTACTACACCTATATGGTGACCAACAAATTAAGTGTGTGTAATAAAGTGCATCATGTGTATGTGTTTAAAACCCCAATGACCCTCACCCCACACACACTACTATGCCATTTACACGATAAGCAGTAGGCTTACCTCCAAAGGGCAGCTTTGTGGTGGATTTGTACCAAAAGCTGCATTCACACTGGCAGCCATTTTGCACTGTTGCTGAAATCGCTCTATGCTGGTCTTTAGTTTGCTGCCTTTTGTCATGGTTTCACTGGTAGCCCCAAGGTAGTGTAATATTGATACATGCTAGCTACAGGACATATATAAAACAAGTGTCTTCCTACTAAAAAATTAAATTCTGGAGGGAATTCACTGTATAAAATACATCCGTGTGCTGCATCACAGAATGAATCTAAAATGTTTTGCTCATTATGATATCTGCTGCCTATTTTAAAAGAATAAAGGGTTTGAGGTATCAAATTAGAATGGGGAAAACACTGGCGATGTTCCATTTTGGATAAATCAGAGTCTCACTGACCATCTAATCAGGAGCTTCAAGTAGGAATGAACCAAAAAACATAATATTTCATAGTCTGATTAAAAATATTTGGTAGTCCCCAAATGGCTTTGCTTCTCATTTGCCTAAAGTTGTGTCACTTGCCCTGACCATATTGCACTGTTAACAGTCGCGCTTGCCCCTGTCTCATCTACTTTGTCACATTGCGTTGCGTCGTTGCCAGTGTGAGCGCAGCGCAAATCATGGCCAGTGAGTGTATATGAACAGTAGGGTCCAAGAATGAGTCCACTACCAAGAGTCCCTCCCCGCTCCCTTTTTTTTTCATACCTTTGCTCATTTGCAGCAGTAAAAGTGTTGTCTTATGGACATTTTGGCATTTGTCAGATGATTGTTCATCACAGGGCATAGATCATGTGATCAAGAAACTGGGAAACTGTTCAACTCTGATCTTATGATCAAGATACTTACCTAACGTTAGCAAGAAACTTAAACTTCCTATGGTTAATTTTTTTTTTTAAATATAATAATGCGTAGTTCAAATATTTCAATAAAAATGATGAGCTTCATGATGTGACGTTCTGAAGTTAATTAACTATTTTCCCGCTTGGACATCATGGTGCTTTTCATCAAGCTCGTTTTTTGTGAATTTCAGAAATATTTTCAGAACTGTTTCTAGATATATCTAGTGAAACTCATGCATTGTATGAACAGATGAAGAAACGAACATTTTTCTTGATTTAATTAAAAAAAAAACAACATCAAAAGTCACCACAACTCTGGCAAGGATAAAGGCAGAGACAAAAAACACATTTTATCACAAAAACCTAGCATATGCCAGTGGACAAGGTGTCTAAATTTTTTTCAGATGTGCGCCAAGCAACAGTAAGAGAACTAAGCAAAAGTAGCAAAAGCAAGTCTGTTGTGATGCCAGTTAATATTAAGGGGCTATTTTATTTGTTTTATTATGGACTAACTATCCTCCACATTCTTCATTTCTATTAGCTCGCAAGAATTCACAGGTCAAAGCTCACCTAGATAAAGTTAGCACGAAGTGAAGGTAACCAGTACGCGAAACAGATGCATCTTTTACATACCACGTCCTTTCCCTTTCAGTGAATTGGCTTTTCTAATCCAGAAAAGTATAGTTTTCAGATGGATCAAATATTGCTTTTGCAAGTGTTAAAAAATTGTAAATGGTACCCTAGATGTTGTTAGTTTACTGCCGGTTGCCATGGCTTTCCTGGTAGTTCCAAGGGAGTATGATATCTGCACAAGCTAGCTACAGCTAGCTTCAGAACAGATGTACATGTAAAACCAATTCAGAATGAAACTTCTTCTGCTGCCAGTTTTATGAGCCTGAAGTTTTGATGCATCAAAATAGAACATGGAAAACACAATCCTATTGGTGGTCACAAAATTGCTACGCTTCTCATTTGCATGAAGTTAAACTTTGCTTGTTTTTGTCGTATCGCTCACCTCCTCACTCTGCGTCACCAGTGATCACTCTAAATAGTATTTACGATTATTCTGGGAAAGTGAAACTTGGAAAATCTTAAATGCTATGACTAAAATGTAGATGTTGGCATCTCTGCCAGATAGAAGCACACAGATTCATTCTGATTTTTCACGTTTTGTTTCAAAATTGCAAAATGTAGCTATGCAGCCATTGACTACCATCTGTGTTCAATAACTAAGTTCTTGGTGGTGAAGTCAGACTTCTGGACCCGACTGTAGTTTTCTCTGTTTCTCACTCCTACATAGAGAGAGAGAGAGAGAGAGAGAGGATAAATAAAATGTGGACATTAAAGAGACTTCTCTCTCTTTCCGTTTGCCTCTCGATCTCTTTTCATCTCTTTCAGCCACAGCAGCCGTTATGCACGAGGCGAGTCTGTTTACCACAAACCACAATAAAACACAACAACCTCAGTTTCTGAATTTTTCCATCAAATGTATCTGTTGCAATACCAGTTCCATAAATGCTGTTTTTTTTATCTATATATATATTTGTTATGTATCTATTATATACAGGTTGTAAGTTATTACTGTTTATTAGTATATAAGCATGAGTACCTGTGATATTAATATATTTCCTTGTAAATGTTCTGTATGGGAAACACATGCATCTATGTAAGTATGTAACTATGTATATATTTATAGGATTACAAAACACTCATACGTGGCCTCCGAGAGGCGCCGACTCACGTCTGGTGGTCAGGAGTCTGGATTGTGTGCGTGTGTGTGTGTGTGTGTGTGTGTGTGTGTGTGTGTGTGTGTGTGTGTGTGGAGAAGAATTTCACTTAGTGCCTGCAAAAAACCAACAACTTTTCTAAAAATCTTTGTTTACTGAGATTTATAGAGTTTTTTTTTTATTTTTTATTCGACTTGGACTTGTCATTTCGACAAGAAAAAAAGACCATGTAATTAAAAAATATATAAAGGCATTAATAAATAATGAAGTGAAAGCTGAAAAAAGGTGTGGTTCTTCTTTTAAAGAATTACTGTACTGATATTTTTATGCTGATAATAAATTAGTGAGTTCATTTGTTATATTAGTCAGTTGATCATTAAGCCTAATTAGTACTGCTAATTAATGCATTATCTACTTAGCAATGAACAATTCTTACAAATTAATTATCATTAAAGTTATTGTCATTAATTGATCGTATATATACGCCATAATTATCTACCAAGTGCTGGTTATTAGTGACAATAAAGTGAATGTGTTCGCATAACTGAGTAATCTGGCAACTTGCCCAGATTATTCCTGTTGACTATTGTAATGACCTGCTAATTAAGCGAATGTTCTGCTCCACCGTAGCAGGGCTAATGCTCGACAGGTAACTAATGCATGAGTATTAGTTAGTTTATTCTTTATTTTACTTTATTCATGTTGGTACTACATGAGGAAAAACTTATACCCTATGACCAGTGTTGATGTTTCTTAATATGGTGGAACCATTAGCATCAACATGGATTAGTGGTTGATGCTAAGAGTAGCTACAGTGTAATTTTCGTCATAAAGAGTCTTTTCTTACTAATTTACCAACAGATTTGAGAGAAATGTTGACGTTCCTGACATGCTTGTCTTGTTTCCACTGTCATTTTGCCTTTCCATTACCTTGGTGTCTGAAGTTTAGTTCTTTAGTTCTGCACTGGAGCTACACAGATAAACTAGCTAACAAGTAGCATAAGTGCATAAAGTCCATCTTAGCATTGTGAAAACTAGTGGAGAGTGTGATGATTTAGACATACTGTTTGCACAATATTAAAGTGACGCTATACGATTTCTATCATTGTTAGCTATATTAGCTTTGCAGCACTAGTGCAAGGTTAGCAGTCCCTTGAAGTAAGGGTCAGAAGCGAGAGAATAAAAAATTTAATTTTGCTCATAATATTATTTTAGGATCACCTCGGTTAACCTTACAATGCTAAACTGTGCTAACACTAACAGGACAGATGTTAATAAACTACGCCATGGTGTCTGTGAAGTGCTGTTTTAAAGTCACTACAAATATTATGTAATGTATAAACACCTGTTTAAAAATGATACTTGTGTTCACCATACTTATAAAAATTCTTGCCTTCTGAATCTTCTTATATCTCCATGGGAGAGGTGACCAATATGGCGGAAGCCAAGAAAAGTGTTAGCAGCTGATGCTAACTGTAATTACAGTGTAATTTTAGCCATACGGAGTCTTTTCTAAGTAATTTTGCAACAGATCTGAGAGAAATGTTGACGTTCCTGACACTTTTGTCTTGTTTCTACTGTCATTTTGCCTTCACATTGCCTTGGTGTCTAAAGATTAGTTCTTTAGTTTTGTTCGGAGCTATGAGGCTAATGCAGCTAACAAGTAAGATATGCTCATAGCATCTAGTTTAGCATTACGCAAGTGTGCGATGATTTAGAGAAGATCCAGAAGACAACATTTTGATAGCTCTAAGTAAGTTGTCATGGAACCCATGACAGTTGGGTTAGCGTTTGATGCTAAGTGTAATTGCAGTATAATTTTAGCCATACAGAGACTTTTCTTAGTAATTTACCAACAGATTTGAGAGAAATGTTGACGTTCCTGATACTTTTGTCTTCCGTTCACTGCTATTATAGCTTTACAATGTCTGTTTAAATCATCTAAACTAAATCATCTTAAGTCATTAGCTACCTTATGCTGTGTCTGTATGTTCCATTTGCACAGCAAGTGTTCTCACACACACACACACACACAAGCATGCAAAGACACAGCATGAATTCTTAATGAATATATTTGCACATGTACAAATACCTTTGTTTTTTTTTTTGTTTTTTGCAAACATACATACATGTCCTCAGTCTTAGGGTTGCAGCGAATCAACAACGGTCATTTACACAGCGGAACACATACTCACGTACGCACACACGACACACGAAACCCGATACATGCTCTAGAGTCCCTCTGAGCGGATCACAAACACACCGAGATGACCTGAGGTACCGTTCAGGACCGCTTTATTTTTATTTTTACATCCTCCGTTTTATATATCGTCAGTGGCTTTAAGACCTTTTATTTCACAGGTGGCGTGTTCGATCCGAGTCGCCGTCATCCTCGGCGTCGGCGACGTTTCATTTGAAATCATAACACAAGTTTGTCCTCAAAATTTTACACATTACAAGTAGCATAATTTCATATGACCATGTTTTTCGTACTTTTTTTTTTTCCTTTTTAGATATTTTACGCTTTGAACTAGATAAAATCAAACTTACAGTCAGAATTAGGTAATAAATGAACATGTACATACAGTTGTTCGATACATACATAAAGAAAATAAATATAGTTATCATACAAAATCAAAAAAATAAAAATGAAAATACACACATTTTACAAATTGTTCCCCAGGCTCTCAATGTCATCATATGTTAATGTACACTTATTTTAGTTTTTGAATTCACATTGTCACATTGTCTTATTCCCCAAAGGTTTGAGTCGTTGTTCGATGTTCGACATGCATCGCAACACAGAAGAAACGATTCACTTTCGGTTCTCATATAGTTTTGTTCTCTTTTTTTCCTCAGCGCTTCGCTCTTCGTCCTCTGTTATGGCTTGCGTGATCACGTCTAAGAGGATGCTGCGGCTTTTCTTACCTTCCTAAAACATCCTCTTTTTCTCTTTCTATCTTTTCCTCTCTCTTTTTCTCTTTCCTTCCATCTATCTGCATCTGTCTCGTCCTAAAGTTTAAAGTTTTGCTTAAAAGATACATAATCGAGTCGAATCAACGTCCGTGCTGCTCTTTTACACACCTGCTCCTTTTAAAAAGTGCAGATAAAAGCCTCGCCTTAAGGGAAATCCCATAATGCTTTTCAGCATGAGGTTCCTCGCACGGTGGGAGCGGAGATACCACCTTCCGTCACGGTTGACCTCTGACTCGCTCTCTCTGCTTTAACGATGCCTTCTGTCTGCGCTACCTTCCGTCCTGTCTGGGTGGAAAACGATAAAGAAACCCCGGGCGAGAAAAAAAAAAAAAGGAGACAGCCCCTTTTTTTTCCGAGATGGTACAATCCGGCGAAATGGGCACCAGTGCACAGGGTTGGTCCAAATAAAAGGAGCAGGGGGAGAAAGCGGCAGTTTTGAGTAAACCGATGACTCAGAGACATCATGGCACAGACAAAGAAGGGACGAGAGAACGACAGAGCGAAAGATAAAAAGAGTCCTCCAGTCCAACGCCAGTCTGAGTGTCCTCATTGTCCTTTCTATGTCATACATTCGTCACGTCTTTAGTCCTTTAAGCTCTTTTTTTTTTTTTTTTAACCTTCTTCCGACTGCCACAGCTCCGTCTTCTGTTATTGCAGAATGGTTCAGACCAGTGGGTTTTTTTTTTTTTTTTTCATATTTTCGAAATGTATATAATCATTGCTTTTTTCCTCTCTCTGTACGTTTCCCAGCCATGTGCTCACAGCGCCCCCTGTGGAGAGACACAGAACGTCAACGTCGGCACTCGCGTGACCTGGATTCAATTCACGAGCACGTCAACAGCGAATTGCCTGCAACCAAGAATTCTTACAAGCCACTAAATCTTTGAGCATAATTTATCACAACAACAGCGGAGAGAACACAATGAGGCGGCTCCAGAACACGACGCCCTCTAGACATGTGGAAACTGTAGCCTAGGTCATTACATTATTAAAGACTCGTAAACAAAAGCCAAACATACAGTCAAAGCATTCCTGTTACACTTGTAAATGCAGAGCTCAAATCTCTCTCTGTATGTGTGTTTGTGTGTGTGTGTGTGTGTGTGTGTGTGTGGATACATGGTTGGTTTAACTGCACACCTTTTGAGGCCTTCAGCAAGAGTATGTTCTCACTGATGCTGACTCGCCCCTCGGAGACACTGCAGAGAGAGAAAGAGGTAAACACAATACAATACAAAGAACATAAACTATATGGCCAAAAGTTTGCAGACACCTGACCATCACATTCTTATGTGCTTTTTGAACAGCCCATTTCTGATTTATCCCCCTTTGCTGTTGTAATAACCTCCACTCTCCTAGGAAGGCTTTCCACTAGATTTTGGATTTGCTGTGGGGATTTGCCCATTCAGCCACAAGAGCATTAGTGAGGTCAGGCGCTGATGTCAGGTGAGAAGGCCTGGGGTGCAGTCGCTCCAATTAATCCCAAAGGTGTTCAGTGGGGTTGAGGACGAGGCTCTGTGCAGGACACTCGAGTTCCTCCACACCAACCTTGGCAAACCATGTCTCCATGGAGCTCTGTTTGTGCACAGGGGCATTGTCACACTAGAACAGGTTTGGGCCTCTTAGTTCCAGCGAAGGGAAAATTGTAATCGTGTGCTTCCAACTTTGAGGCAACAGTTTGGAGAAGACCCAGATATGGGAGTGATGGTCAGGTGTCCACAAACCTTTGGTTTGTACATGAGAAAATCCCCTGTGTGACATCATTCATCCTTAAGAAAAGACCCTTAAGGACCACATCCAATTTACAGTGTTGAGCTAGCTCACTATCTGGGTTCTGTAGGTAATGTTAAATAAATTACATAACGATTGCATGCGTTTTTTTAAATCCATTTATTTTAAGAGTCTGCCGTACAAGTCCCTGTGAATGAGCTGTCGCTATAAAAATGATCGTGTATTAGAACTTGAATATAAACCTGTGATGTGCAGCAGCACTACTGTCAGAGCTGCTGTTCTAAAAAATCTTCTGACCAGTCAAAATTTTCTAAATTTTATATATACAGTATTACTAGTTAATTACTGAGTGTTTAGCTAATAAACTCCGCCGACTGCTCTAAACAAATTTAACTCATTAAATAATCCAGTCACTCACCTCACGCAGTAACTGACAGTGCTTTAATGTATTTCGGATCATAACACTGCTCGCACTACACGACGTAAGAAATTCATTGGGGCCTCCGACATCTCGATTAATTACATTCGAAAGCAGGAATTAAGTATGAATCCAAAGTCATGACGCCAAAACCTGTCTGCATATTGAGAGCGATTTCATGTCTAAGCTGTTCCAAAATCACACAGTTCAACCCTGGCTTAAAACATCATCCCTTCTAACCAAGACGTCTTGATAGTCATTATTTCCAAGTCTGGATGCCAGTGATGGATGTATAATTGAGCGTCGTACCTTCACTCTGAACTTTCCGCAGGGTCACAGATGGAGTGGAGATGGCTGAGGCGCGGAAGTTAGCAGGCAGCGTCTCTGAAGAGTCTGAGGTCACTCCTCTCAGGTCCTTCTCACGGAACATCTTCCTCCAGGACGGGGAGCGAGTGAACGTCTTAGTGCCGTCCTGAGAGAGAACCACAAATCCGTCAACTGTAACTGCTTGAACAGCGAGCATACCGCACACAAACTCACACTGTAACTGCAAGTGGTGCTATTATTTACATATTTTTTAACAACTTTCAGAGAATTTCTTTAAACTCTTTTTCTCACCTTGTCCTAAAGACATTTGTGGTTCTGGATTTTACTCTCAATTATACATAAAGCATAATATATTGGCCAATATTTCTCATGTTATCTAGCTCATCATATGCAACGTTTGTCTGTTTTGTAATGCGTCACATGATACTCACCTCATCTGGCCTCCTCTCGGTTCCCATGGCGATCAGGGAGTTGTACTCCTTCTCCAGGAGTTGGCGTGCCTGAGTCATGAACAGTTTTCATCAAAATACAACGAGGTCCAAATATCTGAGTCTGCTTCTGATAATTGTTAATCAATTTTTAAAAAAAAAAACTGCTTAATGAATATAAACAAAAATTCATTTTCAGGCTTTTTCCCCCCAGATTTTCTATGTGAATTTGTCTGGCTAATTTTGCATTTAAATTTCATTTACTGTATCCTGAGAAAAGAAAACTATATACTGTAACTTGGACAAATGAATACCAATACTTCTTCCAAAACATTTTTAGACTTTAAATACTACCAAAGTGAGACCAGACCTGAAATTTCTTCTTAATGTTGTCCTAAGGATACGCAAACTTTTGCACCTATTTTCTTTTGTCTGACCGATCAAAACAATCACATCGCTCACTCAGCATGAGGTTTTCAGTCATCCTTTCGATGTCTAAAGTAGTACTAGAAAGTCAAGGTGACAGAACGTTAGGCCGTTTTTTTTTTTTTTTTAGATGATTCTCCACTCGATAGAACTGATGAACCTCCTGGAAAATTGTCTTCTAGATTATGACTCCATGTGTAACATGCGTTTAGAGGCTGGACGCAGGGAGAGTCGTAAACAAAGTCCATTACGCAGGTCAAAACACAAGCAGGCAAAAACCAAACAGGAAAACAAGGCTCGGAAATGCATGGTAAGACAGGCTGTACGTAGACAAACTAGCCAAGGGTGAAACACAGAACAGGTGAACACAATAGGGTAACATGCTAATGACAGGACAAGGGGCGGAGACAGGAAGGAAACAGAAAAAAGACACATGGCATATGATGTGAAAGCGGCACGCTGAGGCGGGAAATTCATGACACATTGGTACTACTACTAGGCCACTCATGCGCTCTCTCACCTGTGTGTTCTGGTTGGGTATCTGCAGGAGCAGCGCCAGGTCGGTGTAGTCAAAGGTGTCGTCCAGGGCGAGTAGAGCTCCATGCACTCCACTCTCAGCCAGGTTATCTGCGAATTCCTTCAGTCCGATGGACTGCACCCAGCACATCACACGCTCGTTCGACCACACCATCACATCTGCGCATCAAAAAAAGGCATAATGTTTTTACTTAAATTCAAGTATTTCCTTAACTCATCCTTAACTCTGCTGTAAATCAGCACATAAATTCAGACACTATGTCTGAGCTACAGATATTTTACAGCTAAATAAGAAAACTAGAACACGTTACAATATACAATACCACAAAGTCACATAAAGTGTAATGCTACTCCATATACAAGACATACATGAGCTATATACAGTACATTATTTACTGCAGGTGGGCTTAAGCTCCATAAAAACACTTTACATGTAATGGCACATTTCAATTTGTGTGAATAATGTATCTTTACAGCGTACAACTACATAGAAAGCTACAGAAAGCGTAAAGCTGCATTGTGTAGTAAATAGCTAAATAAGAACGCTTTATAATGTGCAGCTAAATTTCTAAAGCTACATATGAACACTATGATGCATGGCAGTGTAAAGCTATATGAGAACACTTTATTATGAATATCAGATAGTGTAAAGCTAAATAAGAACACTTTATGATGTGCATTTGACAGTGTAAAGCTACATAAGAACACTTGATGATATACAGCAAATTTTGTAAAGCTACGTAAGCACACTATGATGTACTGCAGATTTTGTAAAGATAGATAAGAATTCAATATTTT
>CM040987.1:1603800-1625815 GCA_022985145.1 Pangasius djambal | reverse complement strand
ATATATTTTAAAGTATTCTTATGTAGCTTTACACAATCTGATATATACTGTAAAGTTTTCTTGTGTAGCTTCACACAATCTGATATATACCGTAAAGTTTTCTTATGTAGCTTTACACAATCTGATGTATATTTTAATGTTTTCTTATGTAGTTTTAGACAATTTTATATATATTTTAAAGTATTCTTATGTAGCTTTACACAATTTGATGTATATTTTAAAGTATTCTTATGTAGCCTAGATAGTGTAATGCCACATAAAAACACTTTAAGATGTACATTAAAATGAAGCTAACATAAGAACAATAGAACAATTTATGATTAATGGCAGATACTGTAAAGGTACACAACACTTGCGATGCACAACATGTACTGTACCACTACATTAGAACAATTTACAACGTACATCAGATATTGTACAGCTACATATGAACTCTATGATGCACAGCAGATGTGCCTATAACCTCAACCCAAAAATTGGCCTTAGTTAACCTTAGTTATTTAGGCATCTTGTCAGTATAACAGAACTTGTGATATGTTAAGCGTATTTGTGCACTTGTTTCTTTGTGCTCAGCTTCCTGATTTCTTTCCTGCTGTTCTAGACCACTTCCACGTTGTGTATCTTGTTTGATCCGGACAGATTTAGCTCTTTTTTTTTTTTTTTCGGCTGAGTTCCGGTACCATGATGAAGTTTTGGATCGTGTTTTACCTCCATGATGTTAATAAAGGTTGTGAACAGCGATTGACCTGAAGCTCTTGAGCCGTTTCAACACACTTTGCAGCTAATAGCATGTTATTTGTTATTATGACTAAATGCATGCTGGGTAACCTCCCTTCCGCTCTCCACGCTCTTTATTTTAAATTGTGTCTCTCAAGTGGTTCTTTTGTAGAGTTTCCTGAGCGATGCAGGGACCAGCCTGCTAACGGCTCTATATCAGACTTTTCAGACAATAGTACATATGAAAAAACATGTTTAAGTTTGGGCGTAACGGAAATCACTGTACATTTCCCATCTCAATCAGACGGCAGTTCCTGAATCGAGGTGCATAACTTACTGCTAAATAATCGTTGGACTTTTGTGAAATATTAGTACGAAATTATACGCATTATGCAAACTCCAGAACTATTGGACCCCTGAACTTTGAATTGTATGAGCATGTGGGAATCCAGTGCAGTGTTATTTTACTTTAATTTAATAATAATAATAATAATATTTATTTATTTACTCAATTCACTATTTCATGAATTCAACAAATAAAAATAGCTAATTAATTAGAGAATTAAATGTGAGAAAAAAATTCCCCACGTACGCAATTACAATTTCATGATCTTGATTTAGTATCTCCTGTGTGCGTGGATTAGCTGTCAGCACAAGACATAAAAAAATAAGATGCAAAATACTAGGATGTGCTGGATCAAGTGCTCTTTTATTAACTGCTGAATACTGAGTTTGGAAGCCATTTTGTTCAAATTAACGAAAGTGATTAATTTGATAATTACAACTAGGACAATTCATGCAGCAATATACTGACAATTTACTAGATTCCTATTAGATTTCTTTCAGTGCTCGCCATCTTCTCATTCGTGTATCATCGTATTAGTTTTATTTTTCACACTATTTCCTTCTTCAGTCTACATGCTTAAAGGTGGTGGTTTAGACGCTATGAAAAACCCCGTCTTGGATGCTCGTTCAGATAACTGACTCGAGTGCGTGCGTAGATGAAGTTTGAATATAAAATGCTTCCCCTGCGTAAACACTGACTTACCTTTAGGATACAAATCACCAATTCTGAATATGGCCCTTGCTGTATAAATACCATGGATGGAAAAAATTCAAATACTGATAAGACAGTTGTATTAATATAACGATACGGGGATGATGTGGTGGGGAAACTGTAAAAGAGAAACAGCATGACCTCATCTCCTCTGCATGCTGTGTGATTTGATTAATTTCGTTGTGTCGTAATTGTTTCTGTGGCACTTTTTTTTTTTTATACAGTTTTTTCTCCCATTTATTTGTTTTAGATTTACTCACTACCATTCTATTCATTTGTCAAGTGTTCTTTAAACAAACATACAACTTCTCGTATTTGGCCGTGATGAAAGTCTGGTCTGAGGATATACGAGACCTTTATTCTGGTGTTGGCTCTCGTCTCTCTTCCTCTCCAACTCCTTCCGGTCGTAGTTCAGCCGCTTCAGGCACATGATGCCGTAGTGCAGGCTCACCCTGAGGTCAAAAGGTCACAAGGGTCAACAAGATGGATCAAAGACTAAGAAAGCCACAGAAAGCATTGATAAGTATCATTACTGCTACCAGAACACACACACACACACACACACACACACACAATGCTCATTATGGCCAGTCTGTTCCCTTCATCTCCTTTAGCTATATTCATTCCAGTGAAAACTAGTCTGGACACCACGCATATGCTAGCTAAAGTCTACGGCTAACGATTAAGCTAGCACCATTTACAGCCGAGCTAAAGGCATAGTGAAAGTGAAAACCAGATAAAAAAACATCTGGAATATCAATATTTACCTCTGATATGTTGGTAAAGTATGTCGAAAATGCCCAGTATGACTAAAATTAGGCTGTAAATATGTTTATCATCAACGGCTAATCCAACTTTCAAGGTTTTGCTATACTGAGAAATGTCAGCACTGCATCACAACATGAATTTTAACAAAAAATGACTTCTAAAGTGATAAAGAATCCACTCTTATGGTATTTATATGTGGAATCTTCTAGTAAAGATGGTGACACATCATCGTATTTGAAGGTAGCATAAGACAGTGATGTCTGTAAAGCTGCTTTAAGATGATTTGTATAGTGAAACGGCTAAAAATCATGTTCCGTATCAGGCACGTTGAAGTCGTTGTGGATTTGGGCTGGATGAATTAAATATTTAGATATCACCGTTTATATGCCAGATAATAACTGAGGCTAATAATTAAGCTAGCACAAGCGAAAACCAGATAAAACCATTAGAAATATCAACATTTACCTCAGATGTGTTGGTAAACTATCAAGAAAAGTCAGTATATCTAAATGCTGTAAATATGTTTAGCATCGTCCGCTAATCAAACTTCAAGGGTTCTGCCATACTGAGAAACATCAGCGCTGTGTCACAACATGAATTTAAAAAATTGACTTCTGAAGAGGTAAATACCTCAAGAGTGGATCGTTTATCTGATATCTTCTCGTAAACATGGTAACATTAGGCAATGACTGTACCTAACGATCAAGCTAGCCCAAGTGAAAATATGACAAAACAATCAGGAATATCAACATTTACCTCAGATGTGTTGGTAAATTATAAAGAAAAGTCTCAGTATGACTAAAACTACGCTCATTTAGCATCAACCGCTAATCCAACTTGTGAGGCGTCTGCAATATTAAGAAAATATGAATTTTAAAATAAGACTTCTGAGGTGTCTGTAAAGCTTCTTTAAGAAAATCAATATGGTAAAAAGAGCTAAAAAAAAAAAAAACATTAACGTGAAGCTCCACTGTACCATTTCGGCCAGTGAAGTCCGTGTACACTCTGCTCTTCTACAAACAGAGAGGTTTTTCTGCTTTTAACAGCCACCAATGAATTTTGTCCCATTTAAACCCTCGTACTCTGCACAGGGTTAAAGGTGTTAACGGTACCTGTGAAAGCTGTCCACCATTTTGAGTTGGCCACGCAGCTCTTTCTTGGTGAGGTGGTCCAGCATGCGGGCGTCCACCAGAGACTCCATGAAGTAGCTCCTGTACTGCGGCAGACCCAGACTGGGCAGCCAGTCATTCCCTACCCACTCATGGTTCATATCACCGTAGGCCAGAATCTAACACATACACACACACACACACACACACACACACACACACACACACACACACACAGGCATTAAAAAGAGTTTTCCACATAGACTGATTACCTAGCAAATTTTTTTCTGGACTATAAAAGGCACCCAAAATGTTGTCTGTTTCCAAAAAAAAAAATTAATACATATGTTACATATTTTATATTTTGTCAGTAATCTATGGTGATGCTAATTTATGCTCACATAGCTATAACATTTTTTAAAATACTCATGCCAAGTTAACTGCAGATTTAAATGATCAAGGTAGAAAATCACCGTAAATACTAGAGTAGCACAGCCACAGACAATACATCAACAAGTAATTTCCGAATTTGTTATTTCGACAAAAATATAATTGATTAATTAATGTTGACTCACACTCAGAGGGCACACGTCATCACGCGTTGAAATTTAAAGCAGCCTTCGTATTTTGAACGTTTTTGTAATTAATCAAATTTGGTATTAAATTTGATATTGAAAAGTCTTGATGCAATAAACGTAACCTTTTTTTTTTTCTGCATGCACTATATTCAAACATGTAATCTCCCACATACGCACTTATATAACCTGGCTGGTGCTGAATTTAATCAACACTTCTTGCAATTGAACATGAAAAATAATTTCTTTAAAATACAGCACATATTACAGAGGTTCTCAAGAGGTGTGTTTAGAAATAGTACATGTTATTAAACATTATTAAATTTAAATAGGTGCTAACCAATTAATTATAGGATGGAGAAACAATTATTTGATTTATTAAAGCAGGTGAAGACAAGCTTCAAAATACTAAATAGAGAAATAAATATGAATGTAGTGAAGGAACACTCGAGAAATCCATTTATTCGGGCCAGCTATATGTTTATGAGATTATTTTTGAGGATTGGACGTGATGACGTGATGCATTGTGGTTATTATTTTACACGATGCCTGAAGGAAGGCCAATTTTTTTTTCAGATTATGCAATGGTTTGCCTCTTAAACAAGCGGAAATGAGTTTTTTTTAAAAAGCACCAGCTACGTGATGGTCCTAAGAGGGCATTTGAGGACCACACACTAAGGCTGGATTAATTTTCTTTTCCTATACAAGCCAAAACGAGCTCATTTCTATCCATCTACGATCATCTAAAGCCCCATAAACAGCATTTATCACGTGAAGTTTGCGTGAACGTGCTGTGCTGACGTACCTGATCCCAGCTGAACTCCTTCAGCTCCTGCACAGGCGAGGAGTTAAAGAGAGACACGGGGAGAGGAGAGGAGGAAAAGCAGCAGGAGCAGCGGGAAAGACACGCCGATGAAGGGGAAAAAGAAGGAGGGATATCGAGGGAGGACAGGAAGAGAGGGAACAAAGGGAGGAACAGTGTGTTAGTGACCGGGTCATTAGGTGGAAGCAGTGTGTACGCTACGACAGAACTCTGAGGGAAAAGCAGAAGATGCTTAACACTAAAGCCTAGTGAGGACACACAAAGAGGGACAGAGAGAGAGAGAGAGAGAGAGAGAGTGAGAGAGACAGAGTGTGAGAGAAAGAAAGAGAGAGAGAGACAGAGATCAACACATATCCAACAATTTCCTCTTAAAGTCTTTACTCAGGGTGGTCTCCATCTCTCAGCGCTGCTTTACCACACTAAAAGTTTTCTTTTTATCAGAGATAAAACACTGAATTATATTAAAAAAAAGAGCAAACACACTGAAAAGTGCACTAAATAAATCCATTAGCTGTGTCTTAAACACTTAAAAATATTTATTATACATTACTGTCCCTGCTGAAGAAAAAAAATCCATTAGGAAAATCTCTGATTTCCATTACATAACAAATCCTAATGAGACTCGTCTTAAGGGTTTCCTTCATATTCCATTAGTGATTTTTCTGGTTACCATGAAATTCCACCTCACCCTAATAGTACCGTTTCTCCTGGGCACCATCAGAATATAATTAGAAACACCATCAGGAACCATTAGGAACACCACAGTCTATTAAACTACCATTAGAGACCACCAAAAATGCATTAAAATCCATTAGAAATCACCAATGCTTTCCATTATGTAATGTACCTTTATGAGACTTGGTTTAATGGTTTCAGTCAGATTCCTTAAAATTTCCATTAAGGAACCATTAGATGAAAACATTCCATTAAACCACCAATTAGAGTTCACCAGAAATCCATTAAAATCTGTTAGTTATCACTAGTTATCCCCATTGGTTTCTATTATACAATATACCTTACTAAGACTTGTTCTAATGGTTTCCATCAGATTCCATTAGGGATTTTCTGGTCACTCTTAAATATTACCCAAACAAAATTAGGCCTTCTTTCACAAGTAGATAATTACCATGAGAATATGATTAGATAAGCCATCAGGAACCATCAGGAACCATCAGAAATCTCTAATGGCCTCTAATGGCTTTGTAATCATACATGTAAATAATCATCACTGCTAACTCTAACTAGCTAACATAAGCTAACTCGACAGGATTTCGGAGAAGATGTTAAAAGTCACAATCATTAATGTAAATAATCATCACTGCTAACTCTAACTAGCTAACATAAGCTAACTCGACAGGATTTCTGAGAAGATTTTAAAAGTCACAATCATTAATGTAAATAATCATCACTGCTAACTCTAACTAGCTAACATAAGCTAACTCGACAGGATTTCTGAGAAGATTTTAAAAGTCGTTATCATAAACGTTCATAATCATCACTGCTAACTCTAGCTAGTGAACATAAGCAAACCTGACTGGTTTGAGAAAACGGCTTTAGGTAGTTTTGTGGACAAAATAGTGTTTTGATTTAGATTATATTTAAGTAGTAAACTATCTTATCTTATCTTATCTTAAGCAAATTGTAGTGTTTTGGTTAATGCTAGTTTGCTAGTGACTTCTGAGAGAGCCCAGGTCCTGAGTGTCGAGATCACTGATGATTCATGAGCACGATCTCAGAGTGTGGTGTGTTTTATTCCGGGTATATGTTACAGTGTGATGGCATTGGATGACTGATAGATGATCATTATATCGGTTACAGTCCGCATATCTTAGCTAAAATGGATAGCAGGTAATATTGTAAGTGAGCTCTCTGTCAGACGGATAACACGGCTGCATGTACCATATTACTGCATGTAGTTTGTTGTAAAGGAATTAAGAAAAGTGAAAGTTACTAACTGGTTTGGTGGCTGCAGTGAGAGACTCCATTTCAGCGTGCGTCATCCACACGTTACTGGTCGACTAAAAACACACAAAGAGACAGGACACTGTTACTCAGTGATAAAATTCACACCGAACACTGTAATGCCAAATAAGGATATTATACTGCGTGTGTGTTTTAAATGGATACTGTTCTAACGCTGTTAAATCCTGCTTGGTGAGTGAAAGTGAATCTTAGGATGTTTTCACATATGCAGTGTTTATTCGGTTTGAACCCCTCGTGTGTTCTCTCCCTCGATGCGGTTCTTAGGCAGGTGAGAACACAGTGATCACGCTCAGGTGAGGAACAAAAGCAAGTGAACTCTTGCTGAGAAAGCGATTCAGACGCTGAATCGACTCACACACAGAAAGTGAATCGATCACGCCGTGTGTTTCGGGTTGCGGCGTTTTTTAAAACTGCACAGAGCTGTACCGCTGCAGAAATGCTGTGTTTTCTAGAGAAAAGAGAAAATAAACACTTGATGCACTACACAAAATGTTTTAAACGGGTTGTTTATATAATTATACTTTTATAATTACTGCATTTATTCAGCACCAGCTCCGTGTCCTCCAAGCTCGGGTGATTTTTGTGATTTCTACAAGCACTCGGTAAAGGTTTGTTTATTGCTATATTTCTGACCAATGCAGAAAAGAGTTTTCAGCCCTACACACAACTCAGACAATGATTGTAACATTTTGGTTTATTTAATTGTGTGCAGTGTGAAATCAAACCAAACCGAATAGCAAAGAATCAAAAGAATCAATTTCACTCTGATTCAGATTCGACACACAGACTAAGAGGCATGCAAGCTCCCTTTGTGATATGTAAATGTGCAGAGTGTGTGTATGCGTGTGTGCGTGTGTGCGTGTGTGTGTGCATATGCGTGTGTGTTCGTACAGAGCGGGTGCTGGCTGGGGCAGATGGGCTGGTGAGTGACACCATCTCCTGGATGGCGAGGCGCAGTTTGAGGCGGTGCAGCGGGTTACTGATGCCGATCTCACGCTGGATCTCCGTGTCAGACAGATTAGCCATGATCGCTCCACTCTTCACGTTAGCACGACACGCTGCCACGTACCACGCTGGCATGCCCACCCACAACTGAGAACGAAGAGAGAGAGAGAGAGAGAGAGAAAGAGAAAGATGGAGAGAATGAGAAAGAGAAATGGTCAGAGAGAGAGAGAGAGAGAGAGAGGAATGAAGAAATATTGTTAGAAAAAGAGAGAAATAGCAAGGAAGTTAAGATACATAGAAACAATAATGTCAGAAATAGTACCTGTGTGTGTGTGTGTGTGTGTGTGTGTGTGTGTGTGTGTGTGTGGTTAAAAGGCTAGATATCCTGAGTCTGCTTTAACAGAAGAAAGCAGCTTTTTACATTACTGATAAGATCAAAGGGATGTCACTGACGTTTGTGTTTTTAGGTAAGTTTCCCCTTTTCAAGCACATAATAATAATAATGGGCGTGACTTACTGTAATCCAACGCCCATTCAGAGTCCTCTATGGATGCGCTATGTAGGTGTTAACTGGGTGATCTGATCGCAAGTGGACAGCGCTATGTGCAGGTGTGAACAGGGTGAAATTGTTATCCGATCACCCGAACCGCACCCGGAGGACGCAGATGTCCACATCCCATTTGTAGTGTGAACGCGAAAGCGTCTCGATGCGTCCCAGACAGCAGCAAGGCGTCATTGCCCTCGCCGGAAAATATACCATCGCTGTGAGACTGTGTGGAAATGGCGCTCTCTGCCTGATGAATAAACGTGACGCTGTAACTGCAGAGACGAGAGCAGCTGCTTTTCATAGTTCATTCGTCGTCTCGTCTCTCATTCATCTATATGATTCGTTAGCAGAACAGGTTTGAAACAGTCCCTACAGGTACATGAGACAGGATTTTGTGGGACTGATGTAATAAATATGCGTGACTTTCTCTCACAGGAGACGCGTTCGTAATGCCAGGTGTGAACGGCTATGCGTCTCGACTGTACAAGTGATCCGATCACTCAGGACCCGTGTTAATTCCAGGTGTGAACAGGACCACGGATATTCTCCTATGACAGAGTTCTTAGCGCTCTATACTGACACCTAGTGGCTTGGCCATGGTGGAACGTCTACATACCGCCCCCTGGGTTTGTGGAGACACTGCAGGCGATATAGACGTGGCATACTAATAATAAATATGTAAATAAAAAGAGTCCAAACCTCCAGCCAGGACACCACGGTGGGGCCGTCCCAGGAGGCGAAGGGAAGCCCCTGACGACACGCCTCCTCCAACAGCTCATGTCTTAAAGAGAGAAGGAGAGACATTGAGATTCTCGGTTTAATAAAATGAGACATAAGCATGATTTTTACATCAAAACCACAACAAGAAAGAGAAACAGCAAAGGAGAGAAATTAAAAGAGGAGGAAACAAGTCAACAGAAATAGCTGCTGTGTCTCAAATTTTATACTTTTCTACACCAACAACAACATCCCCTTGTATGTAAGGAACAAAACACACGCTGCTACAGTAAAATAATCCACAATGGGACGGTGTGATGAAGTGGAGAAACTGTTACTAACCCGGAGTCCACATACCAGAGTGTTTTATTCCTCTTATACCACAGCGATTTGCCAACAAGTACAATTTTTCATTCATTAAAAAACGACATGTCATACTTTTCATCCATTTCTAGTTACATTTATTGTTGTGGAACATCTGTGAAACAAGTTATTTCCTGTGAATACAAGTTCCTGTTAATGAGCTGTTTAATATAAACCTGCGATCTGAATTATTGACAGAAAATGAGAAAATTAATCAACACCTTGTGACCAAACAGAATCAAGAATTTAACAGCGCTGTGGTATAAATTACATTAACTGGCTCTACTTAGCACCTCCTTTTATTACACTTTTAACAAGCGAGATCCAGCTCCAACATCACTGCCCTACAAACATCCCCTATAAAGTGTATAATGTAAGAATACAGCGAGTGATTTGAGACACAGCCCATACTGAGAAGAAGATAGACGAGCGTACTTCTTCTTGCTGCGGCGGTCCTTGTCCACAGGTCCGGCCATCTTGGTGAGACCGAGCGGGTCGACGGAGCCCAGATCATCAGAGGGAGTGGAAGCTGGAACAGAAAACGAGGCTAAACTTAACTTGTTGTTAAAAGTGGTTAGTAGTGGACTCGGATACTTTAGACGCTACAACAAATTTATCATTTAAGAACGTCTTAGCTTCATGTGCGTCCTAAATGTTTCTATACATATTCCAGTCCCCTTCATCTCTGCTCATCATGTCCCTGTCCCTTTGTGCCACATAGCCACCTGTCCCTCATGTCCCAGTCTCTCCTGTCTCTTTCCTATATATCCCTGCCCTCATGTATCTGCTCTTCCTGGACATGTCCCTCATCTCTTTGCCCTTTATGTGTCTCTACCCTTGATGTGCAGGTCCATCATGTCCCTGTCCCTCATGTCCCTGTCCCTTGTGTCCCTGTCCCTCAAGTCTCAGCCCTTTATGTCCTGGTCCCTTGGGTCTCTACGCTCGAAGAACCAGTCCCTTATGTCTCTCCTCTTCATCTCTTGGTCCCCTATGCCCTTGTCTTACGTCTCTGCCCATCATGTCCCTGTCCCTTATGTCGCTGTCTCTTGTGTTTCAGCCCTTCATGTCCGCATCTTTTGTCTCTATCCTGTCCCTGGCTCACCCAAAGAGGTGGACTCGCGGCCTGGCTGTCCCATGCGTCCCTTCTCCTTCTTTCCGAAAAGGCGGCCGATGGAAGACTTGATGCTTTTCTTTTTGCTGGCCTTGTGGAGGGAATCCTGACTGCTGTTGGAGCTGCTGCCGTCTGCCGAGAGACTGCAGGGACAAGAGACAGAAAGACGGAGAGAGAGACACAGAGAGAGACATAATTTTGTTTAATAATACGCAGTTTGGAGTGAAGTCTCGGGACAGTTTAACTAGACACGTCTGCTAACGTTAAGCTAGCTAACTATCACACGCTATCAGGAATACAAGTTGAAACTACAATTATAGAATACCAATATTGTGTTTAATTTTTCTGCAGTACACCTTCCACGATATTGTATCGCAAGATCTTTTTTATAACGTTTTCTGTTTCTGATTTGGTAGCAGCTGATGTTAAAATGTGCAGAATCTTTTTAAAAATGTGTTCGTGTATCTGTGTCTCATTATGGCGTCTCACTGACCTGCGGAACTCGCGGCTGTCATCCAGCATGGCTCCGGGGTGGGTGTGGCTCATTCTGTCCAATCGCAGTGCACGAGGGGTGGGTGGAGGGGTGGAGTCCAGCAGGGCCAGGGACCTATCGTCTTCCTTGTTGTTCTGAGAAACAAAACGAATCAAATCCCACGATTTAATCAGACAATTAGACCTATCTACAATCTCACTAGAGATAAATAAGCACATTTTCTATAAATTAAGCCATCTACAGTATAAGATCCACCCTTTTAAATTGATGATTAAAAAAAATAAATTTAATTTGATAGATCGTGTAATGTATCAGACATTTTTTTTAAGTTTTAACGGTACAACATCGCCCCCTTTGTGCTGTAGCCTAGTTTAGTTTCGTTTTTGTGGTGTTAGCGCTAAGATCTTGTCTACTAAGATCTTGTAATTCCCTTTATATTGAACTGTAAATTATTGTTGCTTAATTTTTAATGTAGCATGTTTGCAAGTCAAAGCGTCAGCTAGTCCTGATCCAGAACCTACAGCACTTTTCTCAAGCACAACTACAAAACTGTGTCTTATTCTCATTGACAAAGTTTTTGCTGATACGCTACCTGTCTCTCGGTCTCGCGTGCCGGAGAGTGGGGCAGGCGTGGGGTGGAGTGACCCGAGCTGGGCGGAGAGGGGGACGCCAGGGTGGACGAGGTGAGGGACGGAGTAATGAAGGTCCTGCCACTGGCGTCTCTTCCCAGAGAGGACGGAGGAACCGGGGGTCCGTCCAGAGCCACGCTGCTCACTCGGCTCTCGATCTCTTCAGCCCTCAGCTCCGTGTTCTCCTTCTCCTCCTGAATCAACCTGACACACACACAGAGTTAATTAAGCGCTGTGGGATCTCAGATATGCAAAGCATGCGAAGAACTGGAAGGAACTCAAAATGGAGAAATGACCGACAAATATATATGACAGACTTTCTATATTTTTCTCCAAAATTTCTCCTCCTTACTTGGCATGAGGTGAAATATTACTGCTTTAAATCAGCATGTCTTTATAAAATTACTGTTTTTTTTATATCATATGTCACGTGATGTAGCACATCATCATCTCTCTCTCTCTCTCTCTCTCTCTCTCTCTCTCTGCACAACAACAGTATCTAGAATGCGTTACAATTACATACAGTTTCTCAGGATCACCTTTCCATAATCAGCTGGTTTTTTAAAAAAATTATTAGAGACGCAATACTCTTTGAAAATGCTGGAGGCGTGCCATATAGCTGGAAAATGCAAAAGCGATGATGTTTTTCAAAAAAGAAAAAAAAGATTAGAAAAAGACGTCAAACCATCACAGAAAAATGATCCCGGCAACCACACACACACACACACACACACACACTCACACATTCACACGCACACACACACACACACACACACACATTCACACGCACACAAAAAGACTTTTCATGACTGCATCATCTTTGCATGTATAAATGTATTAATGATTACATTTTGAATTTGAGTGTCTCTCATAAAATAAATCTCTTATTTAATGTTTTATTCTGTTTAGAATAAAACATTAAATCACCCATTTTCATTTTTTTGCTAAAAAGAGGAACAGTCCTAAAAATGTTGTGTTTTTCCCCCCAATGGTTCCAGGGGCCCCTGCCTCTTAAGTCTTTATCATTTAGACACAATGGGTGAAAAACCAAACCAGGATTAGCAATATTATCATTTACTGTTGAGTTCTTAGCTATTAGCTATTCTTAGCCTTTTGAATTGAATGGGTTTCATTCAAACCTCAATAACTCAAAAACAAGTAAATAATGTGAATATGGATCTAATGTACGTTGTATAATTTCAGGAAAAACCTTTATGGATCTACTAAATAAACAAAACATCACTGTATACATTTAATTAATGTTCATTAAATAAAATCCACTGTCTGTGGAATTTATATAAACGTTAATAAAGGAGTTCCTGGTTATGGCTTGAAAACTAAACATGTTTAAAATGCATTTTGTTTTTGGTAAGGGGAAAAAAAAAAAGTACTGTGAGTGAATCTGAAGCTCACTTGATCTCCTTGTTGATGGCCTCCAGCTGCTCCTGAAGCATGATGGCCAGCGTCTGGACGTCTGTCTGTCCGCTGGGAGAAAGCAGCTCAGAGCCGAAGAGCGTCTCGCGATCCTCCTCATCATCGGAGCAGCCGCCCTCGACTCCGCCCTCGAAACCCGGGCCGAGCAAAGCGCCGCTCTCCCATTCGCCGTACTGCACAGGAGAGGAGGGGTTTAGCGATCTGACCTCGTATATACGTCCGGTGTAGCAATAAAAGTTAACTGATGCTTCTCACCTTGCTGGCGTCCTCTCTGGCTCCGTCCCAGCGTCCACGGTGGGCCCGTCTGACCACGCCCCCTGAGCCTGTACTGCCATAGTGATCCAGGTGAGTGGTGGAGCCGGCAGGTAGAGAACCGCCTCCCTGGGAGTACCTGAGCTCCAGAGCACTGCCGGGAAGAGAGCTGCACCGCCAGGAAGAGAGGAGAACCCAGAACCATCAGCACCCACAGTGAACTGTACCGTTAAATGTAGGCGGGGAACTGGAACTTCAGTCCACCAGCTAAAATAAAGCTCACGTAAATACCTGTACGGTTCTTAGAGGTACATTTGGTTTGACTGACAGGTGTCATAACTGTGACAAGTCATTATGTGAGTAAATGTAATTCTCTTACTTGAACTCTTCCTAGAATTTGACATAAATTATTAAACATGTGCATTTATACTTGCAGAGCAAAATCAGAAGCCAGAGAGTCCATTATAAAGGCTACATAAATCCTCACCACGTCCACTTCCTTCTAGTGTTAGTGCTCTGAATACTGCATTTAAAAAAAATCACTAGAAAAAAAAACGTCATGACTTTGCAAGGTTGAGGCTGGCTCTTAAAATCATTCAGAACACCAACGAGAAGGAGGAGGGGGAGGAGCTTACCGAGAGTAGGAGGAGCCGGACCTGCCCCTCAGCTGATCCAGTTCCAGCTGCAGCCTCTCCAATTCTGCAATCAGCTGATCCTGAGAGAGTGAGAGAGAATTAAAGAAGATGAAAAAGGAACAAAAAGGAGTGAAAGAGAGGAATAGGTAAAAAAAAAATGGATGGAAAGAAGCAGATGAAGCAAGAGAAAGGAAAGAAGACGAAAGAAAGGGGAGGAAAGGAGGGAAAAGGAATGAAAAAAATAAAAGAAATGAGAAGAAAAGGTGATATATGCAGGTGTGTATTGATGTGTGCAGATGTGTACTGATCTGTGCAGGCATGTATTGAGGTGTGCAGATGTGCTGTACAGACCTGTGGAGATGTGTACTGATGTGTGCAGGTGTGTATTGATATATGCAGGTGTGTACTGATGTGTGCAGGTGTGTATTGAGGTGTGCAGATGTGCTGTACAGACCTGTGGAGATGTGTACTGATGTGTGCAGGTGTGTATTGATATATGCAGGTGTGTACTGATGTGTGCAGGTGTGTACTGAGGTGTGCAGATGTGCTGTACAGACCTGTGGAGATGTGTACTGATGTGTGCAGGTGTGTACTGATGTGTGCAGGTGTGTATTGATATATGCAGGTGTGTATTGATGTGTGCAGGTGTGTATTGAGGTGTGCAGATGTGCTGTACAGACCTGTGGAGATGTGTACTGATGTGTGCAGGTGTGTATTGATATATGCAGGTGTGTATTGAGGTGTGCAGGTGTGTATTGATGCATATAGACATGGATTAGACATGTGCAGGTGTGTATTGATCTGTCCAGGTATATAATTACCTTTGCTGGTGTATATGGTCCTAAACAGCTGTGGAATGCCAGTGTTTTCATGTATGCTGGTGTGTACTCATCTGTGCAGGTGTATATTGATATATGCAGGTGTGTACTGATCTGTGCAGGCACGTATTGAGGTGTGCAGATGTGTTGTACAGACCTGTGGAGGTGTGTACTGATGTGTACAGGTGTGTATTGATATATGCAGGTGTGTACTGATCTGTGCAGGCATGTACTGAAGTGTGCTGATGTGTACTGATGTGTACAGGTGTGTATTGATATATGCAGGTGTGTACTGATCTGTCCAGGCATGTACTGAAGGGTGCTGATGTGTACTGATGTGTGCAGGTGTCTGCTGATGTGTGCAGGTGTGTACTGAGGTGTGCAGATGTGTTGTACAGACCTGTGCAGGTGTGTACTGATGTGTGCAGGTGTATATTGAGGTTTGCAGGTGTGTACTGATGTATAAAGATGTGGATTCGACATGTGCAGGTGTGTATTGATCTGTCCGGGTATATAATTACCTGGTGTGTATTGGAGTGTGCCGGTGTGTGTACAGGTGTTTACTGAACTGTGTAGGTGTGTATTGATGTATATGGTGTATAAGGTCATATTCAGCTGTGTAATATAGGTGTGTAGTGATGAGTGCAGTATTGATTACTGTCATGTTCACGGACTGTTTTTACACTCATGTGCACAGGTGTGTGTTAACCCTGTGCGGGGGTGCGTAAAGGTAAATGTACCTTGTTTGCCAGCAGATCATCTTGGATCTTCTTCATATTGGCGAGCTCCTCAGACAGTGCGTTCTGTGAGACAGGAAGGAGACTTGCTTTACTCTTACTTGGTTCACATTTGGAAAAGAAAAAAAAATAAATCAGTGAAAAAATGCTCCGTGTGAAAGCCCACCTTCTCCTCGAGAGCCGCCATACGCTCCTTCAGGTGGAGCTGCAGGCGCTCGTTCGACTCGGACAGCAGCTTGTCCACGGTGTCGGAGAGACGCTTGTTGTGTTCGTCGTTCATCCTCTCCCTCTGTCTCGCCTGGACGAGAGACATAGAGAGAGAGAGAGAGAGAGAGAGAGAGAGGAAGTGAGTGGGAGAAAAAAGTGTGTTGGCCCCTGATTTAAAAAAAAAAAAAAAAGAGAGAGCAGGGCAGAGCAAATGTAAAACAAATCCCACACATACACAGTGACAAGAACATGTACACGGTACGGCAAGCCCACACACACACACACACACACACACACACACACACACACACACACACACACACACACACACACACAGCATCAGACTGAGCCTCCACTATGTAAACTCATGCATGGACATACACTCCATTCTGCAGAACAAGTGCACTAGAAGAGTATCACGTTTTGGAAGAAATATACAGAAATATAAAGAAAAACAGACACACAGAGTGAAAGAGAGAAAGACAGAAAGTGAAAGAGAGAGAGAATGTGTCCGGAAAAAAAAAAAGCACTAAATACTAATAAATTTCCCGAAATCCCTAAATGCCTAAATCGTTAATTATTCCACAGTGCTGTTTCTGAAGGCTGAAGGTGCTGATTAATTTTCTATAACAGCGGCTTGGACAGTAGCGGGTTTATGTTAATGCGCTCCTTCTCATACGTCATGGTTTCTATAGTAACAGCTCATTCACACGGTCTTGTACAGCAAACGCTCCACATCATGTACGACTCATGATACATGGATTAAGAAAACGTGTTGTTATGTAACAAAGAAAAATGTATAATCGTAGAAACGGCAGACTTTTAAGTGTGGAGATGTTTACTGAACATTTATGGAAGGAGTCTCCAGTGTCAGCGCTTTGCAGCAGTCAGAGGTGACTCTGGACCTTTATGTTACGAGGTCCTACAATCTGTCATGTTTTGTCAACAGTTGAAAGAAAACGATAAAATCTTTCTCATTTTTCAGCGTTATGTTGTGCGGTATGGAAATCCGGACTCACTGATGCCCCTAGTGGAGGTGAAAACATACGTTCAGTCATTTAAACGGAGGTCGCCATGGTGACGACTCGCATCTACGGAGTTAAAATGCAACTGTAAATATGAAGGTCTTGAATTAAAGGAGTAGTTCGACCAAAACTGAAATGTGGCAACTTTCTCCCTTTACCCGAAACATACAGTACAGATTAGCCACGATAAGTTTGGGGTGTGAAGTTTGCTTCCTTAATTCCCATGCTAATGTAGCTAACAAATAACAGAAGTCAAATGATACCCAAAATAGTTTCGTGAGAATTTCTGCCTCACCAGTTCTTCAGTGATGTCACACAAACAAACGGCCGTCTTGGACAACCGTAATCAAATTGGTAATCACTCCAATCCTTTAAGCTCCGCCTTCCAAAAGTTTGAATGTGGCAGAAATTGTAGCAGAAAGCCGGAAGTAATGATCATAAAGTTTAACTGAAATGTGTAAGTCAAGTCAAGTGCGTTTTTTTATTGTCATTCTTCTATATAGCTTGTATACTCTGGAACGAAATGTCGTTTCGCCAGAATCACGGTGCAACACATAACAGTACGCAAGACTCTATAAAGTGTAAATACACAACAGTGTGAAACGGGTGCAGGACAATAAACACGCAGGACAGTAAATGCACAGGACATGGGCTGTTAACTGTGAAATATTTAGTAGTGTAGCAGCAGTAAGTGTATCTGTAGCACAAACTATCAGTGATATTTTACAAAATAAGACAGGTAGCTTAGTGATGTAACTTAAAGCAAGTACATAACAATATGCGAGTCTGTGTACGGAAAAGATCTTGGGTGAGAAAGACTCCCACTTCTTCTTCAGACTAAAGAAGTAAACTCATTGGATTGACTACCTTGAGTACCTTTTATATTTTACGCCAAACTATTCCTTTATTTATCCTGGCTCTCTCTCTCTCTCTCAGCTATTTATACACTGTGCCTATGATTTTATGCGTCATGTGACGCCGTGTCGGTCTGGGATGAAGTGCGTTCTCGTGTTTTTCTTCGCTCATGTGGCAAGGGAAGGCTAAAAATGATATTATATATTTTTGTCCCAGACGCTCTGACAGCTCTTTCTCGGCAGTTCCCTTCTTCCCACTTCTTTTCACTTTTTAATAATAACTTTTTTTTTTTTTTTTTTAAATTTAATACAGCGCCTTCCTGACACCCAGCACTCCAGTTACTCCAGACACTCGGACTCCATGGTGTCCTCGTCTAAAACATAACGGACTAAAAGGCTCTGGTTATTCGTCATTAGAGCTCTAAGTGTTAAACTCCAGCATCAAACAAAACGACAGAGCGAGAAATAGAGAGAGAGAGAGAGAGAGAGAGAGAGAGAGAGAGAGAGAGATGATGTAAAAGAGGAAAAAATCGTGACTCACTCTCTGCAGCTCCTGGTTCTTCTCCTCCAGTTGTGCCTCCATCTGTCGCAGTCGCTCCTCGAAGTTGCCATGGCGTTCCTCAGCCTGCGACAGAAGGACGGAGAGAACGAGACGAAGCGTGACGGACGAGAGAAAGAGGAAAAAACGAGAGGATGAGACAAATTAAAAGGACTCGTTAGTTTAAAAATCCTCAATATAGTGTTATTAAAGTGCTACTTCAGCAAAAAAAAAAAAAAAAAAAAGACATTTACACAGTTTTCACCCACTAGCAGGTGACGAGTCACTTGTGTCGCTTGTAGTTTGTCTCTTGTGGGCGTGGCCTTTTTGTTGCGATGGGAAACAGTAGTAACCTACATTCCACTCTGCGATTTACTGTATACATCCCAGTTTTGTTTAAAATCTATTTACGTGCTCGGCTTCTTCCTAGCTTCCTTCTCAGATTAGCTTAACTAAGCAAGCCAGCTGTACTAGCTACACACACTCTCCAGACGCACCAGCGAGCTCGGCTGCTTCCTTCCAAGCTTGATTTTTCTTCATAATTTCTCTATACACATTTAATAAGAGGTCCTACAGTATACGACAAAAAGAAACCACAGTGATAAGTTTTTCTTCCATTTTTGCAGGAACTAACCGAAGGTATGAACTAAAGTTGCGAGCAGGAACTCGGCAGAAAATCTCAGTTCAAATGTTTCTTGAATGTTGCTGAAACTGCAGTCGTGCATAGACAAAAATAATACTGACGGGAGCTACGAGGCTAAACTCGAACTAAGCATCATTTTAAGTAAAATAGCAAGGATTTCAGTTTAAGTTCAACCCTTGTGCTCTGCTCACCACATTGCACTGAATGTGCTCTACACCAGTCATAATGACCGAGATAGAAGAGTTTTAAATATTTTTTTAAAAATTTGTTTTCGGGGAACCGTAAAAAAGACGCACAAACGCAGTTCTCAGGCTTTCTGTTTTTATTGGTGTCGACTGATATTTCACCACTTTTTGTAATGTTTTATTCTAGGGTCAAAATGACACAAATATAGCTGTGTGTGTGTGTGTGTGTGTGTGTAACAGAAATATGAAGGGCTGGATATATTGGTTGCACCAAAAGTAGGCTAAATTTATCTGTTTTTTTGTTTTTTTTACCTTCAACAGAAATATATTGAAAGAAAGACATCTTTAGTATGGTTTCACTTCAAATAAAAATTGGAAAGGGGTCGTTTTGACCTGAACAGAACCCAGAGGAACTTTTCTCCACTTCCCAGTTTCAATTCAGGAACAATTCCACCTTCGGGAGAAAAATCAGGAAGAAAGTGATTCCAGTCACCCAAGATGGCTTCCTCCATTTTTACTGATTGCACTAAATCCCACTATGTCCTAAACCCTTAAACACTTTTGCAGTCAAGCACTCGGTTATGATCATGAGGACAAACTCGTGTTTATCTGCTGGAATATTTGGTGTTTTTTTTAAAAACTTTTTTACTCCTATCTTTCCACCTGCAGAATCAAAAAGCCTGTGCTGAAATGCAAAAAAAAATAACACCACTTTTCCTAGTTTTATTCATTCTGCAGATGGTTAGAGGCAAGCAGAGATTATCCGAGCAGGTTTTTAGGGTTTGGATTTAACCGGTCTATTTGTGCGACCTGTCAGGATGATAATTGTGTTGATCACGATCTACACGACTGCAACGTCAATTATTAAAAAAAAAAAAAAAAGCCTGAGCCCTAAATCACATTAGCGAGTCTGTGTAGCACGACTGAGGCAGAGATTTGCAGAAAAGTAAATATTTGGGTGAGACGGACTGAGACATTTCTTCTTAGCAACATCAACCGTGCAGCTCCAGAGCACGCTGAAAGCAAACCTAAGACACTGAACACGTCTTAGCACATCAAATGCTTTTGGGATAAAGGCGGGAAATAGTGTTAATTAACACTGTAGAGATTTAACACTTTATGTGTGTGTGTGTATGTGTGTGTGTGTGTGTGAGATACCTTGTTGAGAGCGGCCACTCTCTGAGCGAGCTGAGCCTCGATCTCGGGCAGCGTCTCGGCTCTCTGCAGCGTCTGCTGGAGCTTCTGCTTTGCGTCATCCAGACGTTCCTGCAGCTGCCGGTTCTTCTCCTCACTCTGCAGAGAGGAAAGAACGATGAAGAGAGAGAGAATAAAGACAAGCAGATGAGAAAGACATGCTTGACTGAACACTCATTAACTCTTACGGCATAATATTAGCTTAAGCATTAAACGGCCGGAAATTAATTCACACGAATTTTCATACGCGCTTCTGTTTCATAACTAACGCATGGTGTAATTCTCTGCAAGAGTTTTATGCTTTCTGACAATATTGCCATGAAAACAATACAAGTGCGCACTGACGTAAAAAGAGAATTATTCAGCGATGTATCTCTTTCGCCGTTCAGTTTTTTGGGGGCGTGGTTAAACGTGAAAACGCCGCGAACATGCTTGGTAATTTATGGCTAATTGGTGTTTATCGAAGTACACACGTGAGTACGAGAAAAATTTCCAATGAAAATCTTTGTAAATCTGGAAGGAATTATTAGTTCGGTTTGAGCTACGAAAACTCTTAAACACAACGTTGCTAAAAAGTTGATAAATGAGGCCCGATTGTAACTGAATATAACGTCCTATTTTGTGCTGTAGACGTGTTTTGTGTAATTTAGGTTACGTACGGTTAAATTACACGGATTTCTTACATGCATCGCAAACACATTTTAGCATATTTTTAAAGTAGTCATCAGCTACTTAGTAGTCGTGAATTAACAGTAAACATCAGCTGTTTCTTAGCTACGAATTTTTTTTTATACAAAACATACAACACCGGAGCGATAACCGGTTTCCGGGTGAGAGTACGCTGTGCACATCTGCTCTCACTGGGTTATATTTTTATCTATATTTCATATTAAATATATTTTTATATATATTTTTTATGTATTTTGTGTGTTTTCTGGTTGTACGGCACCTTGGGTATTATTATTATTATTATTATTATTATTACGACTATTATTACAATGTATTGCTTACTGGCAGTCAAAGAAATTTTGTAATAACCATAATAAGGAAAAAATAATATAAAAAAGAAATCAACATTTTGTCCATATTAAGCCAAAGTTCGTCTCAGGCTCGCAGCCTCTGCAGCTCTAAATTAAGGTAGGGCTCTAAGGATTAATCACGCCGCATTAAGCCATCAACCTTTCAAACAGGACAAGATGAGAGGAAGGAAGTTTAACAAAATAAATCTAATCTCAAGAGCACAGCATCCGCAGCATGAAAAAACAAAAACAAAATACAGACACAGTCCATGTCCGAATGACGTGATCACAGGCGCTCAGGCCTCAGACCACAACATCGGATAATTGTGAGATTTTATCGTGTTGTGGATTAACAGTTCATTAGTGTTCAAGAAACATTCAGAACATTGGACCACATTACACTAAAAAAATATAAGACTTTTAAACCTCATTTGCTTAGGAATAGCTTTGTTCTGATAACTGGCTGGCAGATCATTTTACCAGTGATAAGCATTTAATTAAAAAGAAGCAAATAGAATAAGAAAATTTAAAGCATAAAATTAGTGTGTGTGTGTGTGTGTGTTTATATATATATATATATATATATATATATATATATATATATATATATATATATATATATATATATATATATATA
>CM040987.1:1583034-1603700 GCA_022985145.1 Pangasius djambal | reverse complement strand
ATTTTGTTCAGGCGTTTCCAAACTTTTGGAGGGCAGTGTATATATATATATATATATAGATAGATGGATAGATGGATAACTAACATTTTAGGAAACATTCTAAACATTAAAATATTTAATATTGTACAGATCGATCTCGTATTTTCTACTATAAGATTACCACAAACTAAATCTAACATTATTAATCCTATTTCTAGACATTTTTCTTATTCTGTTTGCTTATTTCAAGAAATACATGGTTAAAATTAGATTATGATTTGCCAATGTTTAGAACAAGACTATTTCAAGCTTGGAATTAGTAAAATGAAATAGGTTAAAATTTGGTCTGTTATAATTTAATAATTTTAGATACTAGATACATCTGACTACAGTATGTACATCTTAATGAGGATATCGTGAATAAAGGAAAAGGTTATGTAATATTTCTTATTGTGAGATTATAATATAACAAATATAAGATTATTAAACCTATTCCTGGATATTTTTTTTTACTTACTTTAAGGTTGAAATTGTCTTATTCTTTTGGAAGATACAGTAATTTTCTTTATTTCTACAAATAATGATTGAATGCTTAAAATAAGCAAAATTATCTTCCAATATTTTACGACTATTTCAAGCATAAAATGAGTAAATATGCATAGAAGTAGCTTAATAATCTTATATTTGTTTGAAAACCATCCAATAAAGAGAAATTTTAGTTCAATTTGCCTGTATTCAACGTATTTTTACTTGCTAAGATATCATTATTTGCAGAGAAAAAGCATTTACAATAAATGTCCGTAAGAATTTAACTACTTGTTCACAACATTTATTCATTTTTGTGTTCAATTTAAATTGTATTATTATAATTATATTAAATTTGTGGAAACAATATACTAGAAACGACCCGTTTTAGTACATTAAGCTACACTGAAATTTTATTTAGCTACAAATGTGACATTAGTCGTGTCTTAAAACTTCGAATGTTGATTTTTTTTAATACAAAAATATGAAAATTTCGAACAGTATTCGAAGAGTGAAATTTGTTCTGCATTACACACTGTACTGCGAGTGCATCATTGTGATAAGGGTATCCCAGAATGCACTGCTATATCTGACCTTAGTAACACATTACTCTACACAGAGCTCTGTCAGAATACCCACAATGCACTGCGCTGTGGCAGTGATGACACATGAGTAGTGAATTATAAACAGAAACACACACACACACACACACACAGAGCGCTATTTATAGCTCAAATCCACAGCAGATGCTAAATAAATAAAAAAAAGCCTCAGAAGGCCGAGTGTGTACCTGTCTGTATAGAGACTCTTTACTGGCCAGTTCGTTCTCCAGCTTGTCTTTGATGTCGTGGAGAGACGTCGCCTCCCGCTGGGCGCTCAGGTACCTGCAGGAGAAGAACACGCTCCTGGATCTCGGTACTGATGTCACCAGGAACTACAGTGCACTTCTTCCGGACTAGCACCATTATGGAACCGATCATTCATTTAATTTTCATTTTAATGACCGGCTAGCTGTACGATTAATTGTCTTTATACCACAGAGTGGCTGAATGCTCGAATCTGATTGGTCACACCAGCACGGCTCGGACGGTAGTTTCCCGGCTGTAACACGAACGGCAGGTTAACATTAACGCGCTTGTTCTGATACGTTATCGTTTCCATAGTAACAGCTCATACACAGCGACTTGTGCGACGGACGCTCCGCATAATCAAAGACTAAAAATAAACAGACGTGAAAAGCGTGCTGTTGTTTAACAAAGTAAAACGTATCATCACTGATGTGATGACTTTTATTTTTAGGAGACAAGCAACATTTACGGAAGTCAGAGGGGAAGCTGTCATTTTTCCGACATTTTCAGGACAGTTTTTCGGTTTCTTGTTTTTGCGTTTTTTTTTTCTTTTTGTTTTTTTTATTAACATCAATGAGAGAAAATAGAGAGGCTGGTCATGGAGTGACTGTTTAATGTTTATAAACAGACAAAAAGTACAACATGTTCTTTAACAAACATTTAAAAATTAGTAATTGTTGGCAAATTCCGTCTGTTTATTGTAGAAAATATTTAATAAGGAGCAGCTGCTACTATTTTATGTTGACCCATGATAAATGTTCACGATCGTTCAGACGAGATACTTTTATACGTTATAATTTTTAACGTTGAATAAATAATATGCTGCGTTTAAAAAAAAATTGACTTCAGTTTTAGAGTAGTTCTCTGGAGGATTTAATCACACACACACACACACACACACAACTTTACCTGCGTTCTAGGGTCGTAATTCTCTCCTCCATATCCTCTCTCTGACACAAAGCCTATGTGAGAGAGAGAAAGAGATAGATAGATAGATAGATAGATAGATAGATAGATAGATAGAGAGACAGAGACAGAGAGAAAGAGATGTCATGTAAGTTAGCTAATAGCTCAGCATGCTAACTATTTAGCCCTTTAAACTTCATCGATGTTGACACTTCCTGTTAATTTCACATTCATTACTGAATAATTTATAATCATAATACAATGAGCTTAAAGACGAATAACTGAATAAAAACATGAACGTTTCATCGGTTAGCAAAACATTTCTCAGTTATAATATTATAGAAAATAGAATAGAAAATATTATCTGGATGCCTCTTAGCCTTAATCCAATCTTTCACATCTTTTTAAAAATGTCTAAATTAAATGTGCTCCCTCTGAAGATTAGGCTTTAACGCTGGCTAACAGAAATATTCGACAGAAAAGACTCGGACAATACAGCAAGTTGTTTGAACACTGTTGCTAGGCAACTGAGAAATATGGATGCAGACTAAAAGCTAGCTCATTTCTGAGGCTAATGATTTAACTAGCCAGATCTTATGGGCAACGTAAAGGCACGACGAGCAGCGGAAAATGAGACGAAATTGTTTAGAACATTAACATTTACCTCAGATGTGTTGGAATATATTTAGGAAAAGGCTCATAATTCCTAAAATTACACAGGCATAAACTTAGCATCAAGCGCTAATCCAGTTTCCATGGGTTCAAGCATACTGAGATAGGCTACATCAACACTGTGTTATGTTTTAAAGAAAATCTTGATTTCTAAAGCTGTTAAATCCCACAGAAGTCCCAGATTTTTCAGATATGAGTAATTGCATTCAGACTCACTTTAGTAAATTTATTGTATTGTGATTGAGGTGTAAACATGGTTTCTTTTTATTCCTACTAAGCTATCCATCAAATTAATAATGCATTATTAGACAGTGTGTAAACATAGCCGTTTTGTAGCTTTTTTTGCCAAAGATCAGTATCACAAACATTATTATCACAACAGTTATTGATGTATGATGTGTAGTACAGCCGGAGGCTAACAAGACACAAAGGTTAACGCAGGCTAGTGCTAACATGCTCAAGTTCAAGTCAACAGACAGTAGCCTGGAACGCTAACCGCATGCTACTTGTGTGTTACAAGGAGTTTGTGGGTGGTCAGCTATTACACAATATCGGTAGAACAGAGAGAGAGAGAGAGAGAGAGAGAGAGAGAGAGAGAGAGAGGAATGTTCTCAGCCTTGGTAATGTTTTGAATCGTTTTCTCTGAATTGCTTGCTTTGAATCAGTTGTGTTAAATCGCTTCTTTTGAAGCTGAACTGAATCACGTATTGTGAATCAGCGCTTTTGATTCTGTTATTTCCAAATATCTTGTTTTGATTGTTTCAAATTTGGCTGGTTTGAAATATTTGTTTTAAAATGTTTGCTTTAATGTTCGCTGGTTTTGAATCAATTGTGTTAAATCACTTTGAACTGAATCACTTGTTTATGAATCAGCGGTTTTGATTCTGTTATTTCCAAATATCTTGTTTTGAGCGGTTTTGACTCGGTTGTTTTTAAATTAATTCGTTTAAATTAACTGATTTATAATGCTTGCTTTGTATCACTCACTTGGAGTCATTTGTTTTGAATCAGATGTTTTAAAACGTTTATTTTGGAGTTGGATCACTGAACTGAATCGCTGAATCAGTGGTTCTGATTCGGTTATTTTTAAACATCTTGTTTTAAATTGATTATTTCAGACTGTTTCGTTAAATTGTTGCAGTTGCGATAAATCGTTTATTTGGAATTGAACTGAATCACTTCTTCTGAATCACTGTTGATAGAAAATGCTCGTTCTGAATCTCTTGCTTTTTAAATCGCTTGTTTTGAATCAGTTGTGTTTAATTGAATTTATTGATTCAGGTCATTTTAAATATCTTGTTTAAATGGATTCTTTCGCATTGACTGTTTTGAAAGCTTGTTCTAAGTCACTTGCTTTAAATTGCTTATTTTGATTCACTTGCTTTGAATCACTTGTTTTGGATCAGCAGTTTGGAATGGTCAGAAATCGTTAACGAGGAAAGCAAGAGTGAGCTGAAGGCGTGTTGCATCAGAAAGATCTTTATCACAAAAGGAAAATTCCAGAGCGACTGTGCCGTGACATGAAAGCTCGCTGCTGCCAAGATCGCAGACGTTCGAGCCGAAGCACAAAACAAAGTGACTCAACATCGTCCAGAAAATCAGAGACGAATGACAGGCAGTGTGTGATTAGTGTGTTGTGTGTGTTGCATTGTATCTGACAGTCACACACCCATCACAATTAATCACCACATCATGACAGGAGCAACCATTGTGGTGAAAGAATGTGGGGAGGGTAGTGAGTGTGTGTGTGTTATGGTGTGTTATGCTTTGTGTGTTTGCATGTGTGTGTGTGTGTGTGTGTGTGTTCAAACCTCTTTAATCTCCCTCTGAAGCTTCTGATTGGCCTCTTCAGTCTTGGTCACCTCCCTCCTGGCAGCAGTGAGCTGCTCCTCAATCTCTCCAACCTACACACACACACACACACACACACACACACACACACACACACACACACCCCAATACAGACAGATACACCTATCTTAATAACTACTGGCTCCCTGGTTGAGTCCCTGTGTCTATTTCCTGTCACATAACGGAGTCTGTGAATGTAGGAGGAGTTTCCCGGGCAAAACTTTGTCAGGTGACGATCAGTAAAATATAATGTACATTTTTTTAATATGAAATAAAAGACGATGCTTATTTTAGGTTAAAATACAATGTATGTGGTGGTATTGAGCAAGAGATGAAGCAGGTTTGTTGTAACAGAGCAGAGCGACGGTGAATGCGACAAATGAAGTCGGGGGTGCCAATACTTTAATCTATTGAGTGCAGAGTTTTTCAGAAACGTGTGATTTCTCTCTCGTGCCAATAAAGTTGTCTTGAAGTGAGTAAAAGAGAGAAAGAGACAAAGAGAAAAAAGAGAGAGAGACATACAGACAGAGAACAAGAGAGACTGAGAGACAAAGAGAAACAGAAATAGGGAGGGAGGGAGAGAGAGAGAGAAAGACAGACAGACAGGGAGACACAGAGAGTGAGAGAGACAATGAGGGAGACAGAGAGAAACAGAGTGAGATGCAGACAGAAAGAGAGAGAGAGAGAGAGACATAGAATGAGACAGAAAAAACAGAGAGAGAGAGAGACAGCCAGACACAGATAGAGACAGAGAAAGAGACCGATAGAGCGACTGATAGAGAGTGAGAGAGACAGAGAGAGAGAGAGAGAGACATAGAATGAGACAGAAAAGACAGAGAGAGAGAGACAGCCAGACACACAGAAAGAGACAGAGAGAGACAGAGAAAGAGACTGATAGAGTGAGAGAGAGAGAGAGAGAAAGAGAGAGAGAGATTGACAGGTATGATGTACCTGTAAGTGCTGCAGTCGTCCACTAGAGGTCATCAGGGCAAAATATTACACACGTCTCTATAGCAACCGTGTAGCTGTTAATGCATGAAACCTTCTAATGCAAAAGGTCTCTCTCTCAGACACACACACACACACACACACACACACACCTGTCTGCACATGAGGGCCAGTCGCTCCTTGAGCTGTGAAAGCTCCGCCCTCTGGCGCTCAATCTCTCCCTCCCTCTGTCTGTCGATCTCTCCATCATCCAAGATGGAGGACGGGCCGTTCGGGAGGCGCTGAGGAACGAATAAAAAACGAGTGAAACCGAGAGAAGGAGTGAAATGTGACAGCACGCGGTCTCAGATGAGTCACGTCTCACCTCTTTACCGTTGTCCTGCCCACGCTCACGTCGTTTGATCTGATCACGCAGAGTTAGGACCTGTGAGGAAGAACAGAAGGAAGTGTGTGAGAAAGAAGGGGAAGAGAGAGAGTGAGATGGATGGAGAGATAGAGGAGGATGTGTGAGGAAGGTCACCTCGTTGGTAGACGACTCGAGCTCTTCCTCCAGGACGGCCACTCGCTCCAGAGCCACACGCAGTCGCTCCCTCACCTGCACACAGACAGAGAGAAATACCTGTAGCAGTGTGTGTGTGTGTGTGTGTGTGTGTGTGTGTGTGTGAGAGAGATTCCACTCACCTTCTCGTCCAGAGCCTTGTGGTGCTCGAACAGAGACTTGAGAGCTTTGAGCACCTCGACCTCGCTGGAGACGCCAGCCGGAGACTGAGCCTGTCTCTTCACCACCGTCATCCTCAGAGAGCGCTCGTGACGGGACACTAAACACTCCAAATGCTCCAACAACAACTACACACACACACACACACACACGTACACACACACGTACACCAGGGGGAAGGGAAAGAAGGAAGAAAGGAAGGACAGGAAGGAAGGGAAATTAAAGGAAAACAAAGATGAAGAAGAAGGGAAGGAAAGTGAAGAAGGGCGTAAGAGGGAAAGAAGGAAAGCAATAAAAGCAATGGGATGGAAAGACAGGAAAACGGAAGGACAGGAAGAAACAGTGAATGAAGAAAGTAAGGAAGGAAGGAAATGAAAGGAAAGGGGTGGAAATGCAGGAAAAAGGAAGTACAGGAAGAAGGAAGAAAAGGAATAGAAAGGACGTAGGGAATGAAAGGTAAGGAGTGGAGGAAAGAAGAAAGGAGTGAACAGGAATGAACAAAAGAGGAAATTAAAGTATTAAAGTAAAGGAAATAAAAGCAAAAGAAAGGACATACAGGAAGAAGAAAGGAAAGGAAAGGAAAGGAAAGGAAAGGAAAGGTGGAAGGGAGGAAAAGAAAGCAAGGAAAAGGAAGAATAAGGAAAAGGAAGGACAGGAAAAAGGATGGAAGGGACGGACAAGAAATGGAAGGAATGATGGGAGAAAGGAAAGTGAAGGGGGGAAAAACAGGAGGTAGGAATTAATGAAGAAAGAAAAAAAGAAAGACAATTATAAGCAAACATATAGAATTGTACAGTCTATACTGTTGATAGTTGTGCATGAGTCTGTTACACACACACACACACACACACACACACACACACACACACACACACACTGTACTGACCCGTGTGTTGTTCCTCTCCGCCTTGAGCTCTGCGATCTCTTCCTCTCTCTCCAGCAGCTGCTCCCGACACACATTCAGCTCTTTGGTCAACACGGCAAACTCCTGCACACACACACACACACACACACACGCATTAATTCAAAAACTACAATAAGACTATAATACCTAGAGTTTACAACAGAGAAGAAAAGATATGAAGCGGAAGGATAATGAAGAGATTTTACGCCTGATGTTGCTTTCAGTAATAAATCGAAAAAACTTTAACTTTTTGTCTGTTCAAACAGCAGCCATATTTATGATTAGATATATTTAGATATAGCAATGGAACATGTGGCATGTCCCCTATGTCATAATTTATTTAAGAAACTCATTTTTTGCTGTTCGTTGTTTTGTTCATTTTTTTAAACATTTCCAGCATTGTTTATTTGCATTTTCAAAATCCACAAAGAAATATTTCGATGTAAAGCCCCATACTGGCGCATCTCCAAATGTGTATTCTTGTTTGATATCATGTCCGGCCTCATTACCACAATTTTGTCAAATTTATGCCAACACAATTTCTGACATTTTTGTGTATTAATGCAAAAACATTCAAGTAAGAATAGTGAGCTTCACAGAACTGTTAATTGTGTTCACAACTTAATGTCGCTATGAGATACTAAATCAAGGTCATGAAATGGTAATGTTTTCAGGATGTAGGTACTTTTATCACAGTTTAAACAAGCGCATGGTTTGAAGGATACACTGACCGAGCGTTCATCTGCCACGCTTAAAGAGAAACTTCAAGTTCATTCATCATTTTCTCCATAAATCATTCACACCAATGTTTCTGATTATGATGCATCTCCTCCCAAGGCAAGGCATGGAAAGGAAAGAGTTGTGGCTGTAAGGTTGTCGGTGCCTGTCGTGGCAGTAGTGCCCAAACCCTTTGGTGGACACTGGGGGTATAGGGAGCTGTCAGGCTGAAAAAGGAGACCTTTCGAGTTTGGTTAGCTTGTGGGACTCCAGAAGCAGCTGGCAGATACCGGCAGGCCAACCGGAGTGCGGCAAGGACAGTGGCAGAAGCAAAAACTCAGGTATGGGAGGAGTTTGGGGAGTCTATAGAAAATGAATTTCATTTGGCCTTGAAGAAATTCTGGCAAATACGTCAGGCGACTCAGGAGGGGGAAGCAGGGCCTCGCCCACGCTGTTTACAGCAGGAATGGAGAACTGTTGACCTCAACTGGGGACATAGTCGGACGGTGGAAGGAGTACTTCAAGGACCTCCTGAATCCCACTGACATGCCCTCCATTGAGGAAGTAGAGCTGGAGGACTCGGAGAAGGACTTGCCCATAACTAGAACTGAGGTCACCGAAGCAGTTAAACAACTCCTTAGTGGCAGGGCTCCTGGGGTGGATGAGACTCACCCTTAGTTACTGAAGGATCTTGATGTTGTTGGGATGTCCTGGCTGACACACCTTTTCAAAATTGCATGGAGGTCGGGGACAGTACCTTTGGATTGGGAGACTGGGGGTGGTGGTCCCTATCTGTAAGAAGGGGGACTGGAGGGTGTACTCCAACTTTAGGGAGATCACATTTCTCAGCCTCCCTGGGAAAGTCTATGCCAGGGTACTGGAGAGGAGGGTCCAGACATTAGTCAAACCTCAGATTCAGGAGGAGCAATGCAGATTTCGTCCTGGCTGTGGAACAATGGCTCTTTACCCTTAAATGGATCATGGAGGGTTCATGGGAGTTTGCCCAACCAGTTTTGGGTTTTGTGGATTTGTTTTGTAGACTTGAAAAAGGCATATGACCGTGTCCCTTGTGGGATCCTGTGGAGGGTGCTTCGAGAGTATGGTGTGCTGGGCCTGTTACTACAGACCATCAGGTCCCTGTATAACTGGAGTGAGAATCTGGTCTGTATTACCAACGTCAGGTCAGACTTGTTCTCTGTACGCGCTGGGCTCTGCCAGGGCTGTCCTTTATCACCGATTCTGTGCATGATCTTCATGGACAGAATTTCTAGGTGCAGCCACGGGGGCAGAGGGGGTCTGGTTTGGTGACCTCAAGATCGCATCTTTGTTATTTGCAGATGATGTGGTCTTGTTGGCTTCAAAAGCAGTGACCACCAGTGTGCTCTGGGGCGGTTTGTAGCTGAGTGTGAAGAGGCCAGGATGAGGGTCAGCATCTCCAAATCTGAGGCCATGGTTCTCAGCCAGAAAAGGGAGTGTTATTTCTGTCTCAGAGAGAGGAGTTTAAGTATATCGGGGGCCTTGCTCATGATTGAGGGTTGAGTGGAGCAGGAGATTGACAAACGGATGAGTGCAGTGACGGAAATTGTACCTTTCCATACCTTTAGGCGATGCTATCAATTTACCAGTCAATCTATATCCCAACCCTCACCTATGGTCTGAATGAGTTCACAGATACAAGCGGTTGAAAGGAACTTCCTTTGCAGGGGGGCTGGACTCAGCCTTAGAGATCAGGTGAGGAGCTCAGACATTCGGGGGGACTCATAGTAGAGTCGCTGTTCCTCTGCGTTGAAAGGAGCCAGTTGAGGTGGTTTAGGCATATGGCTAGGATGCCTCCTGGGGAGGTGTTTCGGGCATGTCCAATGGGGAGAAGACCCGAGGCAGACCAAGGACTAGATGGAAAGATGGAGGTGGCTAGTCTCTGCTTAGACTGCTGCCCCCGCGACCCAGACCCGGATAAGCAGAAGAAAATGCATAGATAGATGGACATAAATTTCGGCATGACATATTGAAGTGGTTACACTGAATACTGCTCCATGCTCAAGCTGAGATCATGAAAGAAAAATGTGTTTAAATGAAAAATCAGATCATCATCATGTGTAACTGTGACACTTCCTTTGTGTATATACAAATGTTTGTGTCTTATTTCTAATTATAGCATCTCCTGATACACCACATATGGAACATTCAGCACTTTTTCAGTACCACAATGTGGCAGACTACTTTCAGTTTCTGACTACACAATGTTGATGGAAAAATGTCTTTGCAAATTGTCTGTTTAGTGAATTGCTGCTAACATAATTTTTATCATAATTGTAATTATCAAATCCACAATTGTGAAATGAAAAATATAGCAGCTTCACTCTTCTGTGCTGTGTTTTCACTTCATCTGAAACCTGACAACTTATTTATCACATTGTTCTGATACATGGTGTGTATGAGAATGTCAGTGTGTGTGTGTGTGTGTGTGTGTGTGTGATATTAGCCATTTACAAGCGACCACAGTGTCACTGGCACATTGTGCAAACCAACATATGGCTCCATATGCCAGTTACAGTACTGCTCACACCGTGTCATCTCCGCCCCGCCCATCCACACACACCCACTGACATAACACGATTCGCTCTGTGTGTGTGTGTGTTCATTTGTTCATTCATTCATCTTCAGTACCCATTTTTTCCTGGTCAGGGTCACAGTGAATCCGGAGCCTGTCCTGGGAACGCTGTCCATAAAGCCAGAATACACAGACATAAAGGAGACGCTGTTTATTTAAACAACTGTTTATAGCTATGATAAGTAATAGAAGGAACTAACCTGTTTCATGGACGTTCCACAACATCTAACTGTAAACAGATAAACAGTATGAAATGTCGTTCTTTAATAAATTGAATACTGCAATCATTGGGAATTTGCTTTGGTTTAAGAGGACTACAACACTTGGGGGTGCGCTGTTATAGGAAAATAATGAACTTCTGGGTGGCAACAGTAACTCCGCTTCATCACACCATCCGATCGTTGATTTTATTCCTTACTCAGTCCAACAGCATCGCTGATTTACACAGTCATGACACGTGGCACTAATGATGTGGTTTATCTCCAGATTAAATTATCACACTCATTAAAATCACAAACCTGTCTCCAGTTTGACCAACACACACACACATACACACACACACACACACACTGCAGTGAGAAACAGGAGCGAGAGAAGCTGAGGTACAACACACACACGCATACACACACACACAGATGGCATCGCAGTGGGCTCATGGCACATTCGCATTGTGGAAGTGGACCTCACTGAGACCGGGCTCCAGTTCTGCCTGGCACCAATTTCCCACAATTCCCTGCTCATGTCAGGCCCTGGACAGCAATGCCAGTACCAACCTACACACTTAAGCAGGTTTTAAGTGGGGAGAAACACATCCAACAACATGTCCACAACACCTTCCCAACACACCCCTAAAACATCCCTAACGAGTCCCCAACACATGCCTAAAAACGTCCACGACGCCTCCCCAACATGTCCTTCAATACCTCCCACAACATGTCCCTACACATGCCTAACACACCCTCAACATATCCCCAACATGTCTCCTTAAACATTCACAACACCTCCCCCAACACATTCCAATACACATCCACAACACATCCCCAACACCTCTCAATACGTCTCCCAACACATTCCGCAACACCTTCCCAACACTCTCCTAAAACAGCCCCAATGTGTCCCCAACACCTCCCCAACATGTCTCCCATCACCTCCCCAACATGTCTCCCAACACCGTCCTCAACACGTCTCCCAATATATCCCCAACACCTCCCCCAACACGTCTCCCAACACATCTCCCACCACCTCCCCAACACGTCTCCAACATATTACCAAAATCTTCCCCAACACGTCTCCCAACATATCCCCGTCTCGCAACATATCCCCAACACCTCCCCAACATATCCCAACACCTCCCCAACACTTCTCCCAATATATCAACAACACCTCCCCCAACACATCTCCATATCCCCAACACCTCCTCCAGAAAGACATCAAAGCTTTTTCCACATGTTCACATTACCACCACTCATTACCTTTTCATCCTACGCTGCCGTAAAGTGCTAATGGAATCTAACAGCGTTCAGATCCGACCACAGACAGGAAGCGAAGAAGTGCACAGCTCTGCATTATACCAACATACACACACACACACACACACACACACACACACACACACACACACACACAGGGGTTGAAGTCTGAGTCCACTACCAGGAAGTGCTGTACATTATTTAAAACTGAAACACGTACAAATTGTTCAAGTGTTTCTGGGTTTTTTGAAGTCAGTGGAGGAAACTGAAATCTATATGAATTTCCTATTTATACTCTATTCACTTTTATTCAATTACAAAAATACTTCCTCCTTCCTCTCTCCTGAGGGTAGTGATGAAAAAATTTTTGCGAAAAATTTGTGCTGTATTTTTTGTTTTATTAACTTCAGGAGGGGCTGGTGAGGGAACGGATGTTTATAGCTGCTATACTGTAAGTGAACTTGTTTTAGCTATGCCCCAAAGCATTAAATGTAACTATAAACAGATAAAAAGTATGACATGTTGTACTATAACAAATCATACAAATTATAATTGTCAGAAAATTGCTGTGGTAGAAGAGGAATAAAACACATGGGGACATGCTGTTATTGGAAAATAATCGACCATCCTGTCACAACACGGTGTGTTTTATTCCTTATGTAAAAACCTTCACAGTGAGCAAGGAAAGAGTAATAAAACATAATCTGATAAACATCATTTAACTAGAAGTTTTATTCATTATGTGAAATCAAGAAATACGAAAGCACTCCGTTTTGGACTCCGACGTTTAAAGCTAACAGTACGACACTCTCCGCGCTCCGAGATGTTCTCCCGATCTACTGGGATCAGTTATAACGAGGAAGGATTTAATTTCGAAGAACAGACCGCCTCTGAAATGAATCCACTTGTACGGTGATCACACTTAAGAGGACAATACTGCATGAAAACATTCACGGCAGCCAAACTGTGCAGCTATTAAACTAAAATATATCACAATAACAAATGCTTTAAAGTGGAATAAAGCAGAACCGAGCTCCTCGGGAGAATCGGGAAGAGAATCACTCACGCGGGACGGGATCCAGGAAGTGAGGAAGGAAAGTGACGTTCCAAACACTAGAGTTCACACACAGCCATTTTATATCGCCTCCTAATCTCTACATTCATTCTTTCTTTCTTTCTTTAACATCTAATCACTAGATTAATTCTTTCCTGCTTGCTTTTTTTAGTCAACAGATTCTTTCTTTCTTTCGATTAATTCTTCTTTCTATTTTCTGTTTCTTTCTTTCTTCCTGCAACATTCTAATCATTAGATTAAGTCTTTCTTTCTCTCTATAAAATGTCAATCCCATCTAGTCTTTCTTTCTTCCTTCCACATCCTTAGATTATTTCCCTTTCTTTCTTTTTTCTTCCTTCCTTCATTTCTTTTTTCCCCTTCTTTCATATCTTAATCCCATCCTTCTTTCTTTCTGTAACATCCTAAACACTAGATAAAGTCTTTCTTTTTTTTCCCACAATTTCTCTTTCTTTCTTTCTTTCTTTCTTTCTATAACATCCAATCACTAGATTAATTCTTTCTTGCTTGCTTTTTTCTAGTGAACAGATTCTTTCCTTCTTTAGATTAATTCTTTCTATTATTCTTTCTTTCTCTCTGTAATATTTAATCACTATATTGTCTTACTTTTTCTCCCAATTTCTTTCTTTCTTTCTTTCTTTCTTTTTTCAGTGTTCATATTGATTTTTGTAGATTTCCTTCTAGAATAATCTTAACACTAGTACAGAAGGTAAACGTGTGCTATATTGAAAAATAGCTATGTAATGCAGTGTAGTTTTTTTTTTTTAACTGAGAGTGAGATATTCCTCAGCCGTTCTAAGCTTAGCTAGCTAGATGTGTGTTTAGCTAACAGGTCTAACAGTCAGCTTGGATGTATGAAAAGACTAAACGTAACGCCGTTTCTTTCATACGCTTTCTGGTGCCGAGCTTCAGGATCTTGCGGGTCGCAATCTGTGCTCTGGTTTATGACGGGAAAACGTTTTGAACACTGTGACGCAATGTGCGCAAGATGTAGCCGAAACACTGAATAAAAAAGAAATCCGCAGCAGTTAAATGTAATTAAAGGTTTCGTTTGCCTGTGGCGAGTAAACGAGATTTTTGCAAAACTACCCAAAAAAATGAACAAGTTAAAAACAAAAAAGAGCTAACCAAGTCATGATATACATACACATACTGTATATACATATATAAATTATCTCAGCATCATTTCTGATTTCTAATTTTATACGCTAACCGCTAAGTACAATGCTGCATGCTCAGGTTACGAGGAAATCTCTTCTCTTCTCTTCTTTTCTGTCCCCTTTTTATATTCTCATTGAGACCAGCGAAAAACCAGGATCTGGGACACACTGCAAATGAGGCAAGCTTTGTGGGAAATAAAGACTGGTGGGTCAGGGGAAAAAAAAAAAAACCAAAACAACGCTGCTCAGTTCAGACATAACGGCAACGTAGCAGAGCAGATGAGTGTGAGTCAAAGCAGAACAGGTCCCGATGAGCGAAAGCGGGTCATCGTCTTTTCTCTCTCTCTCTCTCTCTCTCTCTCTCTCTCTCTCTCTCTCGTGAGAAGATGTTTAGTCATTCCTCAGCCGCTCTTCTACATCATCAGATTTTTCATCTTTTACAATTTAATCCAGCACCTCTGCTCGCCTTCGCTTTTTCCGATAAGAGAGCTATCCGACGGTCTTAGAAATGAACATACAGACAAATACTTATTAACACAAATCATCAAAAGTATCTGCCTGAATATCGTGTGCTCATAAAATATGCTCTGATACCGTATGATATCACGGTAATAAACAGACGACGTGAAATGACAGAGATCTGGATGTATTTCACCATTGATGATCAAAGCAAAACAGACTGCAAATTCTGTGTAGACACACTAGTCAAAAGTTTGTGCACCCCTGACCATCACACCCATATGTGCTTGCTGATCATCTCATTCCAGATTTATTCCTGCTTTGCTGTTATAATGAGCTCCACTCTTCTGGGAAGCTTTCCACTAGATGTTGGAGCGTGGCTGTGGGGATTTGTGTTCATTCAGCTACGAGAGCATTAGTGAGGTCAGGCGCCGATGTTGGGATGTCGAGGAGGTCTGGGGTGCAGTCGGTGTTCCAGTTCATCCCAAAGGTGTTCAGTGGGGTTGAGGTCAGGGATCTGTGCAGGACACTCGAGTTCTTCCACTCCAACCTTCACACACCATGTCTTCATGGAGCTCGCTTTGTGCACAGGCGCAGTGTCATGCTGGAACAGGTTTGGGCCTCTTAGTTCCAGGGAAGGGAAAGTGTAATGCTACAGCATACAGAGACATAATATACAACTGTGTGCTTCAAACTTTGTGGTAACAGTTTGGAGAAGAACCGCATATGGGTGTGATGGTCAGTGGTGCACATACTTTTGGCCATATAGTGTATCAAGAGGAGTAACTACAGCTTCCCACAATACAAGTGATAGAAACATCTTGAACATAAAACTCGGCACAAGGATTTCACCGCTAGTGGTGAATGCTAGCCAGGCGAGAAAAAAAAGCCCTTAGATCCAGAACGCTGGTGGAAATTTTCTAATATTTTACATAAATTTCTCCACACACACACACACACACACACACACACACACACACACACACACACACACACACAGACACTGGTGTACCTGAGGCAGGGCGATGGACAGCTGTCTCTGGAGTGAGTCCTTCTCGTGTCCCAGCTCCCGGAGGCGGAGCTGTGCCGTCCCCAGGCTCTCCTGCGTCTCTCTCAGGCTCTCCAGCAGCCGCTCTCTCTCCGTCAGCATGTTCACCATCAGAGACTCCAGGTTGCCCGTGCTGCCGCCCTCGTAGCCGCCACCGATGCCCCCCATGCCCCCTCCCATGCCACTCCCGCCCCCGGCAGGTGAGGACGGCCCCCCTCCTCCTCCACCACGACCGTCCTCCGATATAGTGGGCATCACCTCGCACATCATCCTGAGGCTGGGAAGTGTGGGAGTGGGTTACGTGATGGTGTGTGTGTGTGTGTGTGAAACGCTTACAGCTTCCTGTAAAGTGTAGAGCTGTGTACTCTTTGAAAGATGATGCTTTATGTAAACAGGATGTACTTCTTTATCAACAAATGTCCACCCTTCTGCGATCCTTTCTCCGACCAAAATGTCCGCTTTCAGTCCACAGTTATTTCTTCTTCTCTAAATATGGACGCTCACGAGGAGATTGCGTCCTCTCATTTTCTTCAAATCATCCATTTTTTTAAAAAAATGTAGTCTTTTCTGTTTAATTGGTCTTCATCCAGAACGCCCCTGAGCTCCTTGGTTTGGGTGAACTTTGAGGTGGAGAAAGCGGGCGTGGTCCAGATAAACCAGTAGGAGAATCTAGGAAGACGGTTGGGTTGTGGGGGAGGGGCAGGAAAGGTGGGCGGGGCATAAACCAAGGCCGTCGAACCCTCTAGGGATGATCAGCTACAAGAGATCTGTGGAGAGGAGGAAGAAAGAGAACAAATTAGCAAATGAACCCAAACAATAGCTAGTCTCAGTGAAAGAGGCGTGGTCTCTGTTGGCCAGTCACAGTGAAAGAGGCGTGGCTTCTCACATCTCGCATCAAGGCGAACACTGTTTACACAATTACGCCAAAACATGGGGAACCCTGGGTGATCTTAATGGCAATAAACACCTCATAGAGTTCAGAGAAAAAACAGCTTGTGGGCATTCTTGATTCGAGTTTCTTGCTAGTTGTTAGCACCTAGCTAATGCAATGGCTGCCTTCACACGCAAAATCTTTCTTTCTATACAGATTAATGTGGGTTGCATGCTTTGTCGCACGTTGTCATGGTCAGTGCGAATGCACAGATGTACAAAAGATCCAGATACAGTGGATATAAAAAGTCTGTTAAAAAAACAAAAAACAAGATAAATCATCTCAGCTCTTTTTCGACCTCTAAAGTGAGATCGCAACCAAAAGTGAAAACCAAACAGAAACATTTGAGGGGAAAACAGTATGCACACCCCTTGGGTAAGAGTCTACCAACTTAATACATCCTGATGCAGCAATTTTATTCCACTTTTCCTTGCAAAAATGCTCCAGATCTTTCAAACTGTGAGGAGATCGCCTGTACACAACCCTCTTCGTGTCATTCCATAGGGTTTGGATAGGATTTAGATCTGGGCTCTGATTGGGCCATTCCAAAACGTTGATCATCTTCTTCTGAAGCCGTTCCTTTGTTGACTTGGATTTGTGCTTTAGGTCATTATCATACTGGAAGGTGAATTTTTTCTTCATCTTCAGCTGTCTAACAGACACCTGCAGCTTTTGTGAATTTTGGAGCTATCCATAATTCCCGTTATCGTGACTAAAACCGCAGTCCCAGCTGAAGAGAAGCAGCGCCATAGCACAATGCTGCCACCACCGTGCTTCACTGTGGGTACGGTGTTCTCTGGGTGAAAAGCGATCTTGTTTTTTTTGTGCCTTTGTGCCATATCTTTTAGGATTATGCCCAGAAATTTCTAGCTTAGCCTCATTACACCATTACACGTTTTCCCACATGAGTTGGGATCAGTATATGTATGTTTTGGCAAAATATTTGTTTTGGTTTCCGCCTAGCCGCCGTACCGCATAGCTCAGACATGTGAAGAGAGATAGCGAGAGAGTGTTGTCTTCTTGTCCTTTCAACAATCTTGAAGGGACGTCCTGTTCTTGGTGATGTCACTGTGATGGCCTTCACAGTGTTCCATGGTACATCTAATGTTTTCAAATTTGTTTTTTTTATACCCCTCTCCCGATCAATACCTTTCGATAATGAAATACCGTACATGCTTTGTAAGCTCATCGATGACCATGGCTTCAGCAGTCAGATGAAACTAACAAGATGTGAAGAAAATCATACAGAAATAACTGATCTTTATTTGGGGTTCATCAGAATCACTTCACTGATGACAGGCGTGCGATGATTACTTTTGAACATGAGTTTGAATGTGACCATTCTGTTAGTTTTTCACTCGAATTGTGTTGGTTTCTGCATCACATTAAAGGTGGAAAATCATTTTCACATCACAGAAACCTGCTTTCTTAAAAGGAGCGTGTAGATGTTTTATATCCACTTTAGATATAACATCATCACCGGAGCTCATCACATCATAAGACATATGCTGCATATATCCTGCATACACGACAAAAACGTGTCCTGGCGTGAACATACATTTTGGCATTATCCTGCAGCATGTTCGAACTCAATCTTAGGATTATGTACGACGAGCTTCATTTATCAATCGGTCTCTTAGTAAACTAAATTTAAGTGTCCGTAGTGGCATGAAACCCAGACTCACCCATTCTGCCTCACTAAAGCCGAGAAAAATCATCAACAGTTAATCATCAAATTAAAAAACAATGAGTTACTGCACATGCTAGCACATGAGTGTTATAGCTACTTCACATAATTACAAACCGCTAGCTAATTTCTCTAAGTTTAATCATCGGTCAGGGTGTAAAGTCTTTGCTAATCCATACAGGAACAACCTGAAATTCAAACTGATCATATCTTACATAACATCGTGCAATCCAATCAAATTCTGATGTTTAAACCAAAGTTAAAGTGTACACCGTTACACTCTTAAACATTACCGCTGCATTTGACTCCGCAGTGGGACGGTGGAGATCGGAAATTACGCCATTTTCCATCTTGTGCTACAAACTGGGAAAAAAACACCTCTGTGACAGCTCGTCCGTATTCCGGGTTTAATCTCTTTTAACGATTATCTAAAATAGTCACGTTTAAAAACAGAGGTGTCGCTTTATTTACTGTTGACTGTTGAGCCCGTGGGGTCGTTTTCTAGTCGGGGCTCGGAAATATGACGCGTTTGTCTGTCGTAAAAACTAGCGCCGTATCGATTTTCAGTCACGTCGCAAACACTTAAAGGAAAACTTACTGCTTTGCATATTAACCTGTATAATTAACACACGATCTTAAACAACCTCCAAGATTTACTTCATAATGAAATCCTGAGTTCTTTCCTTTTCTATCTTCGGTTAAACGGCTTCCTACATCACCCACAATGCCGTTTGACTACCTGCTAATTGCGGTGCAGCGGGATTTTAGCCTTCACTTCATTTCTACCTACAGAGAATGATGCAGCGGCGCTTTAGTGCTTCGGGCCGTCCAGCTCCCTCACCTCCTCGTCTGTACACTCTAATCAAACAGATCAGCTTCCAAAGTGTCAGCTTTCACTCTAATACCTGCTAACATCATCCCCCTGTGACATCAGAGCGACACACAACCGCCAACGTCTCACAGGAAAAAACGAAAATACAGCACTAGCCAACAAATTAGCACCAGAATCGCTAAACACGTGACGCTTCACTATAAACAGACGCAATGTGTTTTGAGGCACAGCGTGAGAAGTGGTTTCGACATCTGCAGCTGATCGAGAACCGTGATCCGACATCAACGGGACACTGGCGTTAAAGTAGCGAACGTCCCTCTTCGCCAGTGTTACATATTTACTCATTATTCGCTCGTGTTAAGAGCGGAAATGAGCGAAACGGATTGTGCTTTTCCATCAACTGTTTACAATAAAGAGCTCTAAAGCTATGCATCGCTTTGTTTTGTTTTCGCTGTTCAGGCTTCTCAATCTGAAGGTCCATAAAGTAACATTCATGAATATTAATTTTTAAAAAAAACAACAACTCAGCTTGTAAAATAGCAACAACAAAAAAAAATGTAAACAATTTTCCAAAAAAAAAAAAGAAAACCCACAAAAAACCAACAACTTCCATATTTATTCAAAGCTAACTATGAAACAGCTAAAAAAAATTTTTAATAATTGTTTAAAAGTAGTTATAATCCAACATCTCCATCCGATTAAACCTACAATCCACACTCCACCCCTAATCTGACACTGGAGACTCCTTCCTCCAACGTACAACCTATTATCTATTAGAATGAGCACATTAATGCAAACCTGCGATTTGAATTACAGCCAAAACTACTCTCAGAACTGCTGAACAGTTTGAGATTCAAGAATTCGAATATCATGATACATAATAAAACCCATCATTGGCACACACTCACATCCTGATGAATGCGCCATGATAAGCAACACTGATTCCAGTTTATGAGCTTATTGACGAGCCGGACGCGGCCATTAGAGCATCTGCCCATCTGTGGTCCAGCACGATTTGGAGATACACATGCTCACTGAACTGAAGAGGTGTACAGAGTAGAGGAGGAACATCACCGAACCGAAAAACCCCCCCATAAAACGTAAAATAGCCCCAGAACACATTCACAAACCTTACAGAATCACGTGCGATCAGTTTTTTTTCCCCCACATGTGATTATATGAGTATTACATCATCACATGGTGTGTTTCGTCATGTTATGCCCTGAAACTACGCCAAAATGACATCGTGTGAACAATATGTAATCATGTGAAAATTATATGGGAAAAATCACACGTGAAAATAAACGCACGTGAACCAAACGTGAACAT
>CM040987.1:1575534-1578034 GCA_022985145.1 Pangasius djambal | reverse complement strand
CACTCTGGAATGATGTAGAGTGATTTTGTTTGTGGTTTTGATTTTGAAATATACATATATACATTTTTTTCTTTCCTTGTAAAGTTACGAATGCTACGTTCGACTAAAACTTGTAACCCGGACAGGGACAGACTTAGCACTAGGCAAAGTTAGGCAACTGCCTAGAACCCCCAGAAGCCAAGGGCCCCCTAAAAACGCAAATTCTATATAATTTAAATTCTTAATGCTAAATAATGTATGCTGAAATTTTAAATACTGATGTTAAAGCACTGAAATGGCGGCCCCATTCCTATATTTTGCCTAGAAACCCCAAAATGGCTAAATCCTCCCCTGAACCCGGACCAGATTCTGACCTCTCACTGGAAAAAAAAAAAACAAAGAAAGTTTTCCCTCCTTCAACTCGGAATTCCTACTCAGAAAGTCAGTGTAAAAACAATTTTTTGCTTTAGATCCATCAACATTCAGGCATATTCACCTTTTTGCGTTTTAATTCACTGTTTTGAGGAGGAAAATATGCATCGCTCATCACAGTTAGCTGGCTAGCTTGTTGCTAACAAAAGATGATCAAGGCATATTTGTTTTGTTCCCACGATAATGACGTAGTTCCGAGTTACAACTTCCTACTTCCAAGTTGAGTTGAAGGCAGCGTAAGACCTGCTTTAAAGGAGTATTTCAATTAAGAGGAAAAATCCCCACTCTGGCAACCCGGGTTCGTGTCGCCCTCTAGCGACGCTCAATGGTATTACAACTCCTTACATATAACTCTCTCTCTCTCTCTCTCTCTCTCTCTCTCACACACACACACACACACACACACACACTTTCTCTCACTTTGCAAAGGCAATTATTTAGATGGACTCAGACCCTGAGATCCACTTCTAGTGTGAAACATCCTTCATACACACACCACTCATCTTGTCTTTGCATTGTGCATTGTGTGTGTGTGTGTGTGTGTGTGTGTGTGGGTGTGGGTGTGGGTGTGTGTGTGTGTTAATCAGTGTATTGTGCATGAGGTTAATGGTACTGTGAGCATGATGTGTGTGTGTGTGTGTGTGTGTGTGTGTGTGTATGTTCGAGCATCCCAGAGAGCACCAGACCAATAACACAAAGACACCAGCGGATTCTCTCAGCCAATCAGAGCCAAGACGAGGAGGGTCCTCACACCGATGAGAAACAATCAGGTGTTGGGGGGAGGAGGAGGAGGAGGAGGAGTAGATGGAGGACGGGGGTAAGAGGGAGCAGGGTGGGGTAGGGGAGGAGGCTCCCTGAAGGGATGACGTAATGGGTTTTTTAGAGGATGATGTCATCTCTAGTGCACAAGGGAAGGATTTAAAGCCACAGAGATCGTCTCGCTCACCTCCGCCGTCTTTCCACTCGCGTGGGTTGTTAATAATTAGCAGTGAAGAGGCTTTTTCATATTCTTCGTATTTCTTTCAGATGTAAAGGTGTCAGGTGTTGCATTAGCACATTGTACTTTTTTTTTTTTTTTTTTCCCCTCACAAAAGGATATCGAGAAGCTGCATCATTGCTCCGGTTCATTTTCCTTTTTTTTTTTTTTTTCTGTCTCCTGGTGTTTACTAGCAGTTCTGCTGATGAGTCTCATGCTGTTCTGGGAAATTCAGGCTGCTTTCACACACACACACACACACACACACACACACACACACACACACACACACACCTTTTACCCCCCTCAGCCTGTGTGTTCAATAAGGACGCACCGATACGATACGATACGATACGATACCGGGTATCGCTCATATTGATATCGATCCGAAAAACACTGGACGACATCAGATCAGTAAAATGTGGGGAAAAAAAAAAAAACACACACACATCCACAAATCCTAATGATAAACTGCTCACCGTCCACCCTTCAGCGCCAGCCTCCGGTCGCCATGGCAACAGAGGCAGCACAGCCGGCGTGTTTGTCTGGAGCTTGCGGCATCACCGGCGTCCGGCTCCGAGGAGAGCGCAGCAGCTGAAGCAGCAGAAGATGGGGGAAGCCCTCTGAGAGAACGTCCGCGCGCGACATCGTTTCACTCTCTTACACGGGTCGGGGAAAGGTGAGAGGTCAGAGGTCACGGCAAGGGGCTGTTACACGGCTCGCACGTCGCTAAGGAATAAAATGCAGATCAACGTTTCATTAATCACAGTGCTTCTCCTCCTTGTGTTAACTTATCATTTAAAAAATGATTCGTTTAAATCGTAAATAATGATTTGAATAAATAATTAACAATTTTTAAAAATAAAATGTTTACATCATATAGAACATATAAAACAAAAAGAAAGCAGAAAATACAACAAGAGAGAGAGAGAGACTCCATTTTGAAAATTTGGCAGATAAGATAAATAAATATAAAAATAAATATGTATTATAAAAAAACAGATAAATAAAAGTGATAGCTAATAAATTAAAGAGATATTTCTTTAAATAAGTATTTTGTATAATTCCAAAAATGATACAGTTTTTAATCATGTTATCTTTCTGCAGGATTTG
>CM040987.1:1530479-1533840 GCA_022985145.1 Pangasius djambal | reverse complement strand
CTCCCGTCTCACCCGACCCTCCCTCCCGTCTCACCCGACCCGACCCTCCCGTCGACGGTTAATGTGTGCGGTACACAATTCATCTCCATCTCTTTTCCTCTCTCGGACTGACCGGGGCGTTGACTTTAGGATGCTGGCGGTGTTTCTCCTTCATCTCCTCCATCCTCTTCTCCTCCCTCTCCCTCTTCTCCTGGTCCAGACTCTTCAGGTACTCCCTCCTCTCGTGCTCCTTCAGCATCTCGTAACGCTTGAACTCCTCGTGACGCTCCGCATCGTAGTTCTCCAGGTCTTTAGTGGCCTGTCTCGAACACACACACACACACACACACACACACACAGATTCAACTAAGAGTAGAGTTAGCTTGCTTAGCTAATCTAATCTAATCTGAGAACAAAGCTATGAAGCTAATCGTGTGAATAAGGCCCTTGTGAAAATGAAAACCTGTGAAGCTCGTGACTTTTCTGTAAGGGACGCCAGAGTGCCGCATTTTTCATTTATCTCTTAACAACCGATCTGTCGTTCCTTCACACCCGATCGTTTTATTTTTAAAAGTTGCCACAGACATTGGCACACAAATAAAGGAATTCTCAGCACATACTTCAGGTTGTTATGAAAGGGCTTCTGTGTTGATGGATTTCCTTTTAAAACAGGAAGTCAGAGTGCTGCAGTGCTGGCCTGACTTACACGAGAGCCAATCGCGTTCTAGATAGGCCATGCAGGATACCAAATGAAATATATAGTCATCAGAAAACACTGAACCTTTTCCTAAACGTAAAAAAAAAAAACTATGAAGTTAAAGTGAGAGCTGTCGTGTGTGAAATTTCCAGGAGATCAGGAGTTTCTGAAACACTCGAACCAGCCCATCTGGCACCAGCAACCATGCCACGGTTAAAGTCTCAGAGATCAGACTGTTTCTTCATTCTGATGATTGATGTGAACATTAACTGAAGCTCTTGACCTGCATCTGCACGATTTATGCATTGTGCTGCTGCCGCATGATTGGCTGATGCACGAATGTTTAGGTGTACAGGTGTTCCTAATAAAATGGATGGGGAGTATATATGAGAATTTGAGAAACACCAGACGATTCACACTTCGGGTCGAGTTCAGAGTCGATGCTTCAGTTCAGAAGGTACGCGAGTAGATTCAGTAGATTCAGCCTCAGTGCTCAGTTGCATAAGTGTACACACCCCTAAACTAATACATTCCTGAAGCACCTTTTGATTTTATTACACCACTCACTCAGTCTTTTTGGCTACGAGTCTATCAGCGTGGCACGTCTTGACTTCCCACTGCTTCTTGGAAAAACATTCTAGATCCGTCAGATTGTGAGGGCATCTCCTGCGCACAGCCCGCTTCAGGTCGCCTCACAGATTTTTAGTTGGATTCAGGACTAGGGTCTGGCTAGGTCAATCACAAACATTGATCTTCCTTTGGTTAAGCCGTTCGTTGCTGCGCTGAAAGGTGAAATCCCTTCCTCGTCAGCTCACTAGCAGACACCTGAAGCTTTTGCTCTAAAATCTTCTGGTATTTGTAGCTATTCATGATTCCCTCCACCTTGATAAAAGCCCCAGTTCTGGCTGAAGGAAAGCAGCCCTAAAGCCTGATGCTGCCACCACCATGCTTCACCGTGAATATGGTGTTCTTTTGTTTACGTGCTTTTCTTTGCGCCAAACATAACTTTTGTACTTATGGAATTATTATACCTTTTGGAATTGGTCTCATTAGGGCATGGTCTCACCATAACACATTTTTCCACACAGTTTGGGGTGATTTAGGGCTTGGATTGGATTTTTTTTGTGAGAAAGGGAGGGCTTCCGTCTAGCCGCCCTACCCCGTAGTCCAGATATGTGAAGAATACGAGAGACTGAGAGTAATCAGTACTTGTTAGATATTCGTGCCGCCTCTTTAATGTTGCTGTAAGTCTCTTGGGAGCCTCCCAGGTAGGTTTTTGTCTTGTTCTTTTATAAACTTTGGAGGGACGTCCTGTTCTTGGTGATGTCACTGTGGCGCTCCATTTTCTCCGCTTGTTGATTACGGACTTCACGGTGTTCCACGGTACATCTAATGTTTTGGAAATTCTTTTTATACCCCTCTCCTGATCGATTCATTTCAACAACAACAGACCCACAGTTGAACCCTGACACACACCCAAAACACACACAGATCAGACTCCTCTAATCTAATAATCTGAGGAATGTTCCAGCTAGAGCTGCGCTTACACGAGATGCTGAAGAAACATGCGATATGTGATAACGATAATGCCGCGAGTGTGTAAAATCAATTTAAACTATACTCATATTTATAGATTTAAAAACCGAGAATGACATAAACAGCACACGTTTCATGTTCTTTTGAGGAAAAGAAACATCCTCTGCTATGACTTTTCCTAACTTTATGAAATATTAATTAATATCGCTCAGTTATGGCAAGCCCTTGTGATACGCACATCACGATATTTCCATTTGAGATATTCCGATATATTGCGCAGTCCTAATTCTATTTGACACTTTAACTAAAGCGAGGTTTATTTCACTCTTTATACGATCGCTATGAATAACTTCGCAGTGAAATACTGTACATGCTCTGTAAGCTCTTTGCGGACCGTAAGTACTTCTGAACGTGAGATTGGATGCGATTGGTTCATTCTGAACACAGCCACATTCTCAATTATAAAAGGGTTTTTTTTATTTTTCTCTTTTTTCCCCTAAAATGTCTCTGATTGTTCTTCACGTAATTTATATACGCTGTAATTTCACATCGAGCGTGGAAGAGGTTCTGACACGACTTATCTTGGTTTCATTTTCTCACGTCACAAAAACCTGCCATTTCAACAGGGGTGTGTAAACTTTTTCTATCCACTGTACAGGTCAGGTTTTTCAGGTATCTACAATATGATTAAAAGCTCAGCAGCTCCGAGTCTGAATACAGAGAAATTTCCTCACGTAAATACTGACGTATCTTTCTGTTCTTAAAGTCTGGACCTCTCACTTTAAAATGTCACGTTGTTTTGTTTTGATAATTACAGATGCTCTGATCGCACTAATTTGACGCCAGACATGACCGTGAGATTAAATGCTTTCTAGCACCATAAATACAGCGGCAGTGCGTTAACTATTCGCAAACTATTCACTTTTCTAACCATCGCTTGCTTGAAGAAAAAAAATGTGTTTTAAAGTTTTTTGGTTTTTTTTAGAGTTTGTACGAGGTGTGTTTTACCAAGTCTTTTTGGTTTTTTTTGTTTTTTTTTTAAAATGAGCTGTTACACCCTTAGCTGTTCGCTCTCTTCGTTAGTTCCTGAAAACACCTCCACCACGCTTCTCTGGAGGCTGGAATGACGGAGCTCACCGTGGCGATGAG
>CM040987.1:1522979-1525479 GCA_022985145.1 Pangasius djambal | reverse complement strand
GGTCACTGCGACACAGCGTGGCCAGCGTGCAGGTCATGTGACTCGTCTCCCGCCTCCTTTTGGCCTCCAGACCCCGGATAGCTGAGTTGAGGGCGGCGGCGGCCACCAGGGACGGACGAGTTCCCAGGAAGCGAGAGTCGCACACGCACATGGCGGCCAGCGTGTCCCCGTGGCGTCTGAGCGTGGAGACGAAGTCGGCGGCGTCCTCGCTGTCCCCCATCAGCTCCTCCAAACACGACAGGAAGTGAGGGATGAAGTCCTGAGGGGTGACGCCGGCCACGTCCCAGCGCAGCGTTCCCAACACCACGCGCTCCATTTCCTGTCCAAGACCAGACAAGACATGACATGACATGACATGAGTGTCTCTCACACACACACACACACTCATAACCAAGGGTGAATCTTACACTCTGTATCCCTCTGGAGAACCCTGGTGTGGTTCTATGCAGAACCCAACAAAAGAGGGTTCCAAGATTTTTTTTAAAAATCCTAGAACCATCAAACATCCAAAGAATCGTTTGGCGAACGAGGAGCTTCGTTTTCTGATTATACACAGTTACGAAATCAAAACACTAAAGGGTTCTTTGATTGCCTTTGTAGAACCCTACAACAGGGTTTCCCTATTATAAAGGGTTCCGAGTAACCCTTTGTTGGAAAATAAGAACCCACAAACAGTTAAAGAACCCTTGAAGAACCTTTTTTTTCCCCTAAGAGTGCACATACTTCAGTCTCGCATTATACTCTGTTAGAAAATATAAAACCCTCAAAGGTTCTCTCTAGAACGATGGATGGTTCTCTACCCACAAAGGTTCCATGTAAGTCTTTATTGGAAGCTAAGAACCCTTGATTGTCCAGTGAGCCCTTGAAGAACCCTTTCTTTCTTGGTTCACTTTGCTTGCTGATTGCACTCTTTTAGAAAATACAGAACCCTTAAAGGTGTTTCAGCGATCCGTCTACAGAAACCCTTACAGTCCTGTGTAGAACCTATTCATCTGAAGCTAAGAACCTTTAATTTTCTAATGAACCGTTAAAGAACCAAAGAGTGTACACATTTTGCTTTCTGATTTATAACTCTTAACAGTTCTTTGCTTGTACCTCTACTGGAAACTTTAAAGGTTCTATGTAGAACCTTACAACAATCATGACGGGTTTCAAGTAGCCCTTTGTTGGAAGCTAAGAACCCGTACTTGTCCCAGGAACCCTTAAGAACGCCTTGAAGAACCCCTTTTTTAATGAGTGCACACACTTTACTTTCTCTTTATACACTGTTAGAAAACGGAGAACCCTTAAAGGTTCTATGCAGAACCCCTACAACAGTGTTTTCCTATCTAAAGGAATTCCAAGTAGAACCATTTTATGGAAGATAAGACCCCTTAATTATGTAGGAACCCTTACAGAACCCTTGAAGAAACCCTTTTTTTTTTTCCAAAGAGTGTTTCTATTATAAATGACTGCTAATTATTTTTCGTTAATATCTAGAACCTGTCAAGAGTTTAACATTCAGCTCCTGGTACTTACACTCTTTAGAAATGGCTTCTTCAGGGTAAACAAACAAACAAACAAACAAACAAATAAATAAATAAATAGAAATATAAAATTAATTAACTTAAAAAGAAAACCTTTAAGGGTTCTAGAGTTTAGATTTAATTTTTTTTAACAAACAAACAAACAAACAAACAAATAAATAAATAGAGTAAATTTTAAAAGAAAACCTTTAAAGGTTCTAGATTTTAGATGTAACTTTATTTTGTTAATTAAAAATAAATAAATAAATAAAATAAATATTTTAAAATTAAACATAAAATTAAAATAACTTGAGACAAATTTAACCTGAAAACCTTTAAGGGTTCTAGATTTTAGGCTGAACTTTTTTGGTAAATAAATAAATAAATAAATAAATAAATAAATAAATAAATAAATAAACATTGACCTAAAGAAGGCACATGTGTATAGAGTGTGTCTCCATTTTTTTTTTTTTTTTTTACGTAATTTGATTATTTTTTCTTTAATATAATTTGATTATTTTTATTTCCATGAGACTCACGCGCAGGTCGGTGGAGAGGAACTCGTACTCCGCTGATGCGCACAGCGCATGCGCCGTGACCGTCTCGCTCTCCGTCAGTTTGGACGCCACGAGGACGCAGGCGGCGGAGAGACAGGACGCGGAGACGGGGAGAGACAGCGTGGAGGCTAAGTAGCGGTCCAGCAGGGAGACTGCGAGAGGAAACACGGCCTCGTCACATCCGCAATCACAGCACACCTGCAGAGCGGCAATTAGCATATATTTACACAAAACACCATCAAAATATAGCGCATCTCACTCTTAAACTCACTACACGCAATATTCATGACATCAAAATGACATCATCATCATCAATTAGCATACATTTACATAAAACACCATCAAAATATAGCTCATCTCACTCTTAAACTCACTACACGCAATATTCATGACAACAAAATGACATCATCATCATCAATTAGCATACATTTACATAAA
>CM040987.1:1463040-1481894 GCA_022985145.1 Pangasius djambal | reverse complement strand
CACACACACACACACACACACACACACACACACACACACACACACACACACACACACACAGTGTTTTCAGATAAGACGTCACAAAAAGAAAAGTCAAACACCTTGTTTTTTTTTGTTTCTTTTTTCCTTTCCCAGCATGTACTGAAATATCGTGCATTGTAGGAATGTTCTAGAAAATCGTGATGTGACGTTTCTTTGTCATATCGCTCCACTCCTAGTTGTGACCTTGACTCTGACCTTGAGTAAAGTCCTGTCCTTCTCCGAGAGCTCCATCTGAGACAGAGCCGCGCTGTTCTCTCTCCCGGCCTTCAGCTGGATCGTGCCACGAGTGCGAAACCTGGGCACGTCGTCTGAGACGACGACGACAAAACAAAAAACAGGAAAAACAAATTACATCAATACCACTGTGTGTGTGTGTGTGTGTGTGTGTGTGTGTGTGTGTGTGTGTGTGTGTGTGTGTTATTAAATCCGGATCTGAGGAACTTTCTCCCCTAACGTAATGATGAACGTGACGATGTGGCATCCTCATTCTTATTATCTTTATCCTCCTTTTCATCCCTGTCATCATTTCACCCAATAATAATCCTCTGAAAGAGATCACCTAGTGCTTGTTTATTATTATTATTATTATTATTATTATTATTATTATTATTGTTTTTACTTTCTCCCACCAGATGTGATCATATTTACCCAGAATCCTCAAACTCTGATTTTTCGGTCTGATTGTGAGCTCAAGCCTAAACTCACCCACTTCGAAAGAGTGCTCCAGCGGCACAGAGAATCCGGCGAGGTCCGACTCCACGCCGTCAGACCCCTGCACACATTCAACACCAAATCACACCGAAACACATCATCGTTTCTATAGGAACAGCTCATTCACAGCGACCGGACCGCAGACGTTCCACATAAACTGGTTAAAAAATAATCACTGATATCGTGATGTTTTACTGAAGCAGAGAGGTGTTTATGTAACATTTATGGAAGGAGTTTCCGGTGTCAGCGCTTTGTAACAGGCTGGTGAGGGAACGACTGTTTACAGCTGCTATAACGTAAGCGAGAACAGGAACTAACCCGTTTCGCGGACGTTCTTTAACATTGAATGTAACTATAAATGGATAAAAAGTGGTATACTGTGGTATAAAGGAGGAATAAAACACATTAGGACATGCTGTCATAGGAAAAATAATCTACTTCGGGGTGGTAACCGAGTATTTTATTTCTTACATAATGTGTAAAGTGATATTATTATTATTATTATTAATATTCAATAGTAAAGTATGATTTGGTCACGTGACCAGATTAACTCCTTCATGTAATGAGACACAAATGTCACATACATATTAAAGAGGTTATCTATAAATTAATATAACATAAATAAGATAGTCATTAGAAGGATATGTCACTTTACATTTATAAAACACAGTGGAGGTTATTCTTTCCTTTAAAAACGCAGAATTACGGTATAACATAAATAAAGACGTTAAACGGCTAACGTTAGCCGACTAGCACAGACTGACATCCCCGATTTCACTAATAAATATCCGGTTTGTTTTGTAAAATATATATCGATTTAATCCACAGGTTATTTTATTAAACACTCACTCACCCTTCTGCCATTATTACAATCCACAAATTCTGAATAAAACCCTATAATAGTCGTTAAAACAACCACCGCAAAGGATAAGAATCCGGTCGGAGCCATTTTGCCGGTGCGTGCGCAGGAAATTACGCAATGACGTATCGCATTACTTCCTGAAGATCCCGGAAGTAGAGTTCGCTATGGAAACGAAATAGCGGCTAAATCCAAAATGGCTCTCTTTTGAGTATTTAGTGCGCTGTCTATGTAGGGTTATGAAGAAAACACGAATTAACAGAATTAATAGAATAAATAAACAAAATTAATTCCCTATTGCAGTTTACGGTTCACCCTAAATATTTAGTTTGTAATGATAGAAAAAAACAACAACAAACTATAGTCATAGTGATATTCTAATCTCAAATCTGTTAGTTTTATGTTGCTGGACATTGGATTTTATGTTATTAAATATAATATAATTATATATTTATAGTCTATATTTATCATTTATTACTATATTATTAAAGTATACTAATTTATAATTAATACGTAAATAATATGCTGTTCTATCAAGTGTTAGTTGCAATAATTTAATTTGAGCAAATCATTCTTTCTTTCTTTCAGTCAATAAAGTCACCTATAAGTTAAAAAAGTGAGGAAACAAACAGGTTTTTTTCAAAATTGAAAAATAAAGAGGCTATGTAAAGCAAGGAGAACAGAAACACTAACACTCTTTTTTCTACAGGATTTCTACTCCTGATACAAAATTGTCCCTGATTACCTACTAAATTTCTATTATTATCCGATGCAAATCTTTGGCACAAGATGGCCGGTCGTGTCTCCTGTAAATGTGATCTCTACATCATTCTTTCTGAGAAGTTTGTTCACAATATTTTGGGGATTTTTAGAAGACGCGAATGTGCTGTTGTGTCTCAAACACTGGAACAAGTACAGAAATGAGGGAATAAACCTGTTCTGATAGTAATATTCACCCACAGAGGGCGCTTGGGTTTAAATTCATGCTCAACACATGGCTGCGTGTGTGTGTGTGTGTGTGGTTGAAAAAGAAATCATTGCCTCAATTTATTTTTCTGCATTTTGCTTGATTAATATATAAAATAAAGTATTTTGCTGTGTTAATGACTATGATTATTTAACCTCTGAACCATTGTCCAACTACTACTGTGATCACAGACGACATATTTGTACATTTTAAAGACAGTTCTGCAGTTTGTACTCATTTCTTTCTGTAATTTATTTAACTGAGTGACAATTTGTAACACTCTGTAATGAGTCGCACACACGACTATCATTTGTATATTGATTTACACTAGTAAGTAAGTAAGTAACCTTTATTTAACCAGGATAAAAACTCACTGAGATAAAATCTCTTTTACAAGAGTGACCTGTCCAAGAAGGCAGCGAAAGACACAGCAACAATTAGCACAACAACAACAACAACAATTAAGCAAACAAACAGCAGCAACAAAATAATAATCAATAAATAAAAACACCAGATGGGAAGAATTAGTGGGAAAATAGAAATCAATCAAAGGAAATACATGTAAAAGAGTCAAGAGATGCACTTAAGGTGACATGTTAAAGGAAAACATTTTGTCTAACATTACTGCTGACTGTGTAACACAGACACGGAGATGTTCTCATTACTTCAGTACTTGTAAGCTACATGTCTGTATCCTTGTCTTGATGTTAAGTGATGCCCAAACTGTCCTATAAAACTGTCCAAAATTATAGGAAACTAAGAAACATCAACTATGCAAAGAACCAAAACAGAATATCTAAATAGCTTAATCAGTTTGCAGTGCTTTCCATGGAGTGACTAAATAATAAGCATCAAGTTTTGGAAATGTAATGAAACATCCAATCAAAGCTGATCTTTGGTTCGTGTAGGAGCTACGTCTGAGTACACCGAGTTATCACTCGAAAGTACACCAGTTTCCTTTTTTTCCTCCAATAAAAAGAGCAGAATAGCCAATTGACATATAAATGTAAAATGATTGACAGCTGCGTAGGTGTTTCAAACTCTCTGACATTAAGCGACACCCCTGGAAGCCCCGCCCCCTTCTCTCTATCTCACGTTAGTAATGTTTCGACTGGTGCGCTGGTCTTGACTCGACTTTCCTGCTTTGAAGGGCAGAGTCCTCGCCTTCTGTCACAATAAATGGAGAATATTATAATATTATTATATTATAATATTCTTTATAATATGTAAAGAAGGTTAAATTGGCCTACACCTAGATGTCAAGTTGAAGACTTTAAAAATAGTTTTAATTTGAATGATAATTGGACGGTGAAGATGTCGGTCAAGTGGAAGCATTTCACGGTTTCTAAAAGGAATATATCAAAAATACATTGTGTTTGTGTTCAGGACATTTTTACCTGCTCTGTCCGTTCCCGTGTGACTACGTATTATTCCTCTTCAGGGTTAGCAGGTCTGTCAGAGCAGCAAAACAAGGGTTTAGTTCAGAGGTGGATCGCCATTATGGCAAGGTTTATATCCGTTCAACAAATGTTAATCTTCATGAAGTCCTCATTCACACCTCCAACAATCCCATTGTGAGTACTAATCCCCTCTTTTGAGTGATCAAAGATTTGAAAAGTAAGAGGATTTGCAAACAAAGGCAAAGTGCTGACAATGTAAAGAAACATATATGTAAAGAAACATTTCTATTGTAAAGACTGGGCGAGGGGAAAAGAGATCATGGAGTGAATAATGTCTGAGAATTAGAAATGCGCGTGCACCATGGTGACCTTGTTTCCCCAAGCAAAGGCTAAGAAAAAGAAGTAAAGTCATCATATCACCATTTTCCAATGCACACGAGTAGTTTCAGGTCTTTTTTTGTGTTTTCTTTGACATTTTTGCTGAAACCTGGCACCCACACCTGCTGTATCGAAAACAAGACTGGACTCTGGATGACTGTATGCTGTCGACTCTAAACTGCCTATTACAGGATTACTCTAAAAACTCATTAGATAGTAGCGTATAGCGATGATACATCAAGTGTGATAGCTTCTCGACTTCATTATGGTTGAGGATATGTTGTTATTAATGTCATCCTGCAACACCAAAATCTATGATCATGAGCCAGCAGGTCGCAAAAGGTCATTTGAGGATACAGACCTGCTCGTTATGTTTCTCTGGTCGCTAAGAGACGCTAGCAGATGACGAACAGTCTCGTGTTCTGAAATGTCCACACCTCCTAATGAGCCTGTCGCTACATCAATTACCATGTCCGCTAATGACTTTTACCTCTGTCCTAACCACGCAAGCTGCTCCAAGGTCAGTCCGGGGTCAAGGCCGTCATTGTTATAATAAACCTCCTTCACTTCTCCGTCTCTCTTCTTTCACGCCTTCTTTCCACAGACACCTCGGATTATCTCGAGATCTCAAGTGACACTCTGTTCTATCCCTCCCTCACTCACTCTCTCGCTCTCTCTCACTCCTGCTCTCATCACACACCCTCCTCCATATTTCTTAATATATAAATGGATAGAGGATCCAAACTGGGCACATCCACTTAGAGGAAAAGGGGGAAGAGAGAGAAGCAAGAGAGACGTCGACACATGAAACAGGAACATGTCTGAACCCAAGAAGCCAGGTACGACCATCGACCTGCTCTACATAACCGAATATACGTGTAAACTTTGTGTAAAGTGGGAACTAGACAGAATGTAGGAATTAAACTCGAGTTTTTCTCAGTGGTGATGAGGGTACTCAGAGATGTGACCCTTAAACTGTAGGACTCGGGCAAGTGGCTGGATTTAATTCAACGAAGACATAGAAAAAGCGAAACACTAATGTCACCTTTCATAGAAATTATGTCATGTGAATTACTACAGTTTTGAATTTTAAGAAGAGATTACAGAAAAGACAGCACCAATCTCAGTCCAGATGAAGAAAAAAAAATACTTAGAATAAGTTCAGAATAAATACAAATATTTATATCTAAATATTCCACCTTTGCTGTGGAATGAAATGAGGAAATAGATCCGTTTTAGAAAGAAAGCTTCTGTAATTTTATTCCACAAGGTAGAAAATCTGTAGATGGACCTTCAAAGGCACAAGAGTGGTCCTTAATGTCCCATTATCTACTGTAATGAGTTTTAAAAGTGTGATAAATCCATCTTTACAATGATATCGATATGTATGATATCGATATTTATAAATACATCAATATCTCAATAAATGTATTGGTACATTTCTTAAGAAAGAAAGGTACAGTACGCTATGTACAGTATATTGTTCCGTAGTGTACAAAATATGTAAGTGGACAAAACAGTGAACAGTTACGTATCATAAAAAGGTTTGTTAAATTTGTTAAAATGCGTTAAATTCGCTATTCGGTGCAAAAAAAGACAAACAAAAAGGTTCCCAGGACGTGGCCTTGAGGGACTCCTTTACTATAAAGATACAATTTAGTGTGTTTTGTTTTTCTCGAAGTGTCCGTGAGGAGTGTATCATATTACCATAAAATGTTCAGGACGTCTTTTTTACCATCTCTGGAATCTAATCTAATCTAATCTAATCTAATCTAATCTAATCTAATCTAAAATTGCAGTGAACTATAATTCAAAAAACCTTTGAATTGCATTGTTTTCTTTAATTCTTTAAGTAAGACTTTAATTCCTGATAATCAACACGTCCGCGACTTTACGCTACATGAATTATTATAAATTTGCAAGATGGGGTTTTGGTGAGAGACTACGAGAATGACATCGTTACTCTCAGCTCAGAGTGGCACAATAATTATTTAATATTTAATTTAAAAAAACGACCTTTGAGTAGATGGAATTTATATTTATATATACAAATCAATCTCCACAACTTTATAAATATTTTTATAAACTCTCTCTCTCTCGCTCTCTCTCTCCATATTTATATTTTATATAAATAAGTGGATCCTCAAAGGCACAACAGTGATATATAATATATGTAATTGCATCTTAAGTGAGTTTTTAAAGTGTGCTAAATTCACTTTTTGGGCAAAACTCACTGACAAAATGGATCCCAGGCTGTAGCCTTGAGGGACTCCTTTATTACAACGATAGATTAGGTTGTTTTTAGGGTGTGTTTTTTTCTGGAAGTATCCATGATGAGTGAATCAAATTGCCATAAAATGTTCACGATGTCCTTTTACCATCTCTGGAATACAAAAAAAAAAAACTAAAGCCTGTGTGTTATCCTGGTTTTATATTTATTGCACCATGTTTTCTCTGAGACTCTCTTAAAATTCTCTTTTCAGAGCAAAACTCACAAATAAAACAATTCCCAGGACATAGCCTTGAGGGACTTCTTTATTACAAAGATACGGTTTAGCGTGTTTTTTTCTGGAAGAGTCCAAGATAAGTACATCACATTAGCATAAAAATGTTCATGATGTCTTTTTACCGTCTCTGGAAATAATATAAAGTTACACTGCACAATAATAGTAAATCACAAGGTAATAAACTAATCCCTGACTATCAACATAGCCACCAGACCATGCTGTGAGAATTTCTATGAGGTTTTGGGAAGAAACTACAAGAATGACATCATTACTCTCACTGCAGAAGGGCATGATAATAATTTAATACAAAAAAAAACTTCCTTAATAACTTTATAGCTACAGAGTCAGAAAGACAGGTTGTGTACAGGTATGTTTTTGTTCCACAAAGTACAAAATATGTAAGTGGACACAACTTAAAATCCAATTCTGTAGCTTAAATGAGCTTTTAAAAATGTGCTAAATTCACTTTTTGGGTGAAAACAAAAAGGTTCCCAGGACGTAGCCTTGAGGGACTCCTTTATTCCGTACAGTTTAGCGCTTGTTTGTTTCTGGAAGTGTCCATAATTACAGAGTTATATCACATTATCATAAAAATGTTCACGATGTTCTTTTAACCGTCTCTGGAAATAATATAAAGTCGCACTGAACTATAATTAATAAGTGTAGTAGTGTAAATTCATTTTTAATTTATTGCACCAAATTTCTTTCATGCTTTCTCTTAGTCTTTAACTGATCCCTGATGGTCAACATGTTTACTAGATTAAGATTTATATGTACATTTAAAAAAAACCGAACAAATGATATAATGCGTTATATTATTCATAAGGACCAGATCAATAATCTCCTCTCAATAAACACGACTATTTCTTTAAGAAGATGCCATTTTGTCGAATTAAGAAGTCATTAAGAAGACGCTTGTATATACATGTATGTACTTTAGAATATCAGGGTGAAATGTTTGGCATGATTAATGGTGAATTTGGCTTATTTGCGTGTGGGATCTTTACACGTCACACTTCTGCAGCTCTGATTTAGCTCATTATTAAATCAAATTAGCTTGTTAGATTAGATTATATTAGACGTGTGTTATAAATACAGACAGCCACAAGTTTCATTATTGTTTAATAAGCTTTAAGTTACAAAGAGGAAAGAAATACAAGGCTATTAAAAACATTATCAGCTAGGCATAGTATAGATATTATTTTCCATGTAGTCCATTATTTCCATGAGTTCCTTACAATGTTATGATTAATAATTAAGTAATTATTGTGCTATTACTGTGTATTAGATGTTTATTCCAGGTATCTTTGTGTCTCTCGAAGCAACAGCTGAATCAGCGGTGGGCCGAATGTTTACACACCCCTGACATTAATATCTGGGATATTTATCGCCGGTGTTCTGCAGGGCTGTAAAACACGACCAGATCTCTTTTCAGCAGTCGAGTCACGTCTGTGTGGAGCGTGAAAGCTGAGAGGGACGGCTTTAAAGCAGAAACGCCAACATGTCTTCAGAGCAGGAAGCAGAGAGAGAGAGAGCGAGAGAGAGAGAGAGAGAGAGAGACAGGAGGTCGTAAAAAAATCAGAACGTTTATGAGCGTAGCGTCTTTCTGACACATGATGAGTGGCGAAAAAATAGATATAGACAGATTACAACTTTTACGACTTTTACAACTTTTACTTTCAGACAAAAATAGCAGCAATTCAGCTCTTATTTATATTATCAAATTTATTTAATAGACATTCAAGAATCAAGATTCTTCCTCTTTCAACTCTGCATTTAAATAAATATTTCTTAAATAATAAGAAATAAGAAATATCTGTACAGGAATGTGCACGATATGCAAGTATGTTACGTGTACAATGTTACGTGTGCAAGATATTTAAAACATATCAGATTATTAAGATTATTTCTAGACACTTCATTTAACTTAATGCTCAAAACTAAACGTTTCTGAAATAAGCAAAATAATCTGCTTATCAAATCACAATTTTAAGCTTGAACTTAATTTAAAAATTGCTTTGAAATATCACATCAAGTGCATATCTTATTTACATTGTCGTATTTATGTCATAGTTTTTATTGAAACATATTTTAAGAATTATTTATCTTATTCCTGGAATTCTTTCTTTCTGATTTCAAAAGTGACATTGTCTAAAATAATGCTCGAAATAAGCAAAGAAGATTCATCTGTATTCAAAATATTTTCATTTGCTAGGAAATGATGAACATTTGCCAATATCTAGAAATAAATTTAGTTATCATATTTGTTTTTGTTGTAATTCCATAATGTGAGATATAATATTAAACAATTTCCGCCTCTTTTTTTTTTTTTTTCAAAATATTTGTTTGCAGTGAAGATAAAAGTTGAAAAAAGGGATGATACATGGCAGCTAACACAACTACAGATGTGTAAAAAACATAAAATAAAAAAAATAGAATATAGTAGTAGTAAGAAAAGTTGTGGTATTTATACTTTTTAAAAAATTATTTGATATTTTATAATTATTATAATTATTTTAAATGATTAGCATATTATTATTTTACAGTGAATCATTTCTGCACATCGTAGACAGGCTATTTATTTTTTATCGAATAATAATTCTAAATGTTGACATCTCTCATCGCTAATCTCTGTAAGTGTACGCTCGGAATGCTGGCTTTATTTGGACGTGGTAATTTTAGTAGCTGTATATTTGCAGGATGTTCCCTTAATCATCTCTTCGGAGCTTTTTTCCCCTCGTCCACACCTCATGATCTATCGCCGCACGGCCACGTTTCCCAAGATCCAATGTCATGACATCACTAATATCGGATCTCTGGCACGGCGGCGCTGCTCGGACCCACACTCTTCATCCTCTCGTTCTCCTCTCGCACTCCCTCGCTCTCTCGTTCACGCTTTCCTCAGTCTCCGGCCTCCTGCTGTAGAAGAGCTCAGATTACACCTCTCGAGAGCTCGAGAGCCACGCTGCTGCTCGGAAAGCACGATTCCTCAATAAACAGTCTCCGGAATAGAGCCGTGGCTTTGGAGAAGACAGTGTGTGTGTGTGTGTGTGTGTGTGTGTCTGAATGGTATAAGAGCATGGTAATGGAGTCGTGTTAGAGGAAAACGGAGAGGATAGAAATTTCGTCTTTTTAAGAACCGTCCCAAATGCTAGAATGCACTTTTGTTGTCTTGTAGTTTTAATGCTAATATGGTTGAAAAAAGAAAAAAAAAACAAATAAGCAAAATCTTTTCCAAATAAAAACATTCCAGAAACTTTATTTGCTTTAAATGACACTGTTCTGCTCCATGAACTTATTTTTAAATCAAATCAAAACCATCAGCCTGTAACTTTCTGGAGGCAGAGCCTAAAAAAAGAAAGATGGCCGCCCAAGGACACAGGAAGTAGGGCTGCTGAGGACACTGAGGGCGATGAGGGCGCCGGCCCGATGTTCGAGATTCCTTTAACGACAGCAGCTGCAATTGCTAACATAACCGACATGGAAAAGTGCAGTGGAACTTCATTTAACTTGGAATTCCGAGTCGGGAAATCGGTGAACAGTTCCCTGACATGAACATAGCCGATGTCACAACAGCACGGCGGCGCACACACAGTCAGCGTTAAACTGATTTCCCTTTGCATCATTTTCTACTCGATAAAACTTTTCGGGCAGCTTCCGTGTTGTGAAAAGTTGTTTTAACAGCTTACATTTGTAACACAATTCATGGATTTTAACCGAAAACCTTGCTAACGTGATAAGACATCATGTTGAAAAGCAAAGACAGTAGACAGGAAGTCCTCTCAGATTCACTGTGGAGCAGTTTCATTAAAAAAAAATGACCTGATTCCTGCATTTTGGAGAATTTCTAGGGTTCTTCTAGAAAACAGTTTGGTCCTCAGCTGCTTCTGTTTCAGCCTCCATGAGGGTTTTTAATGAAAAAAAAAAAATCCTTTGTAATATTTAATTTCTTGGAGAATTTTTTTTCTGACACTCAAATAACAGACATGAAAAAAAAAACCATAAAACATTAGGGTGCTAAGACTTTTGCACAGCACTGTAGGTCACTGCATGTGGTTCTTCTTTGGTGGTTCTTCAGAATGCAGAGCGAGTGTAGAAGGTCATGTTTCATTTATTTCCTATGAGATGCGATTACTGTGTTACTAACGATACACGATGATTACGATAACGATAATACATAACTATACATAATGTTACTAACGTGTACGATACATTAATCAAATAAGAGCCAACATCTGATATTTTTTTGGGGTGATCAGATTATTTTGTACATGTAACCGTGCTTTGTGACAGGCGGTGATGTTTCTTCCATTCCCCGCTCACAACTTTAGCTCCTACCTGCGATTCGTTCCTGCAAAAATGGAAGAAAAACCTATAACCATGGTTTCATCTTCTCCTGTCATATACGTGCTCTCATTACCTGTGTACAGAGATGTTACGAAGAAAAAGAAAGCTCGGAAGGAAGCAGAGGTCGTTGGTGCGTCTGGTCAGTGCTATTAAGTAGCTAAGACGGTTAGCTTGTTTGGCTAATCTAATCTGAGCACGAAGCTAGCACGATTTTCACGCTATTTAATTTAATTTCTGTTTAACTAGTTAGCTTCAGTATACAGATACTACGGTATCCGATTCTTTTCATCGGGAAATAAAAGAGTCAAACTACAAGCAGCACGAGCGACTTGCGAGTGTGAACGTAGCCTGGAGTAATTCGCTTTCTTCATTTACAAAACAACCTCTAAGACTAATTATCCTGTCTCTGTAAATCTGTCTCTCTCTCCACACACACACACACACACACACACACACACACACACACACACACACACACACACACACACAGTCTCCGTGTCTCATGACATTACCTCACGTCTTGGCCATGCTGATGACATGCATCTGTCCCGTGATAAATTACACACAGATGGTGAAATGTGATTTAGTGACATTCGGATTTCATCCTTGGACTTAACGATCATTTTTACTACACATTATCATTTTTATTTTTGGCTTCCGAAAGCAAAGTTTTGTTTAGTTTATGGTGTTTATTTCAGTTTATTGCTTCCGCTCATCAGCTTAGTTGTGTCATTTTGGCCCGTGTGTGTTCCTGTAGATTTACACTTCAATACACTTGATAAATTTAAACTGTAATAGTAAATTAAATAGTACACTAATTCCTAAATAATGAATATTAACTAAAATATTCATTTAAAATACATGTTAATGAATGAATGAAATGAATGAAAGACACTGTAAGTATACTGTATGTTGCACAGTTAAGGTGAGATTATGGTTATGTGTTATTTATTTGAGGAGTTGAGGGGATTTTAGGGGTTTGAATTCTGTTCCTTGATGCCAACTTGCTAAAATAATATATATATGTAGAAACTTTATGATGTGTAATATTTAAAAGGGGGATTAATACATGTATTTATGAGCTGTCATCCCCGCAGCAGCTCATACACACACACACACACACACACACACACACACACACACACACAGAAGCGGTAAGTGATAGCTTGATTTTAATTGGGTTGAGAGTCCATTAGCTGGCGTACCTGTAATTATTATTTTGTTTCGAAAAAGTCTTGTTTCGAAAGAGCCGATAACACCCAGAATAAATACACTCTGAAGTGATGTACTGATGTAATGCGTGGACTGGCTACGCTAAATTATTAGCGGACTGGCGTTCCACCCAAGGTGTATTCCCACCTCATGCCCAGTATTCCCAGGATAGACTCCGGATCCACCGCCACACTGACAAAGATGAAGAGCTCACTGAACTCAAATGACTGAAGGAACATTTCACACCGCTTTAGTTTTAGGATCATTCAAAGTAGGCGGAGTTATGGGTTTGGTCAGTATTTGTATTTCTGAAAATTCTGAAAAACACATTGCCCTCGCTCAGTCACATTCGTACAAACGTAGCACGTGAACAAGGTTGGTGTTACTGTCAATGCTGTTCACTGCGTCCGGATCTCATCTGGAGCTCCAGGTCGAAATTTCATCATGCGAACTTTCCGAACCTGAGCCATAATGATTCCCTCCATGGACACAAATCATAAAAAACACTTTACTCCTCACTTATTCATCTGGATACGAAATTTCCATGTCAGTTTCCATATAAGGAGACTCCTCGATTGATCAGCTTCACATTTATGTATAATTGTTGATGAGTTACTGCGATTGTTTTATACAGATTACACTGTCAAGTAAAAATCACAATTATATCAATTGCATGCTCAAATCTAACAAATGCAAAACAAATCCATAAATTAAGATAAGAAAATAAGAATAGCCTATGAAAGAAGGAGGAGTTAGTGCGTGTGTCTATGATAGCTGATGCGCTACAGTGGCCGAGCTGCATTACTGGAAGAAAGGATTTAGCACACGCCATACACAGGAGGCAATCTTTCACCTTTAAGTCGCCATTTTGTCAGCTTTCTGTGAGCTTTTTATGGAGTTTTGTGGGAACGGCTAACTGTAAACGCCCTGTGAATGCATCAAGCAGTTTGGCTGAAAACATTTATACATGACCGTGCTAAGAATTGTGAGAAACAGTGAGCTGCATGTTTGGAATGAAATGACAGAACTTTGAATGACTTTATCTCATCTTCGGTCTGTCTTACTTTCTCTGCCAGGGAGTGTAGAGCTGAGGGGGAGAGCGAGGGAGCGATGGAATAAATAAACGTGACAAGAAATTTGCACCACATGGACATTCCCAAGAGGTTAGAGAGAGAGAGAGAGAGAGAGAGAGAGAGAGAGACAGAGAGAGAGAGAGAGAGAGAGAGAGCTTCGACAGCAAAAACTGAACCTAGGGATGGTAGAAGCCTCAGCATAACATGACTCTGGAACATAAATTCCTTCTCAAGTGCTCTTGATATCGTCTCCTGCGCCTCATTCGTAAAAAAAAACCTGTTTATGGGTGATTTTTACGGAGTTTCAGAATAGCAGCGTGAACAGGTGATCGGGACTGTAGCGTCTCTGATGCAGAGCCGATACGGAGCAGTGCACACCTCCATGTTTGGTCCTGCTTGGAGAAACAGACCTATAAAAAGAGAAACTTGCAGATAGCGCGATAGATGAGGGTATTTATAGAGAGACGCACAAATCCGATTCGCATATTCACACTTTTCTCAAGTGATGTTTATTAAACGTAGCCGAGATATCTGACTCTATCACCTCCTAAATCAGCAGGACAACACGACCTGTCTCTCTAATTATCTTTCACACACCTTATTATTTTTCTTACTCTGCTTCTCGAGTAACTTGCTCAGTAAACCCCAGGGATTACATTCAGGGCCCTGGTCCCAACTGGTCTCTGGAATCTTCCAGGGACTTTTTTTTTTTTTTTTTTTTGGGATGAATACAACTCTCAGGTGACGGCTTGTGGTGATCTGATGTGATGTTAAAACCTAATCCCTATTAATAGCTTGAGAAGAAAGCTATTAAGGTGGAGAGATGCATTAAATGGTGAGGTCTCATCGATGGCACAATAAGAATGATGAAATGATCACACTCACTTAAAGATAGATAGATTTATTGATTGATTTATTTATTTTTAAAAAAAAAGTCTTTCAAGACTTTCAAGTCTGTAACTCTCGACTGGGTTCATGCTCTGTTTTCTACGAGACCCGATCTAGGGGCGTGTCACTCTCTGTAAATCACATGACTACCACCACTCTCACTGATTGGCTGCATGAATCCACAGTCTGAGCGAGAAAGAAATCAGCCCCAGCCTCGTTTCTCGTTTCTTCACGCCATTCTGTGTGGTTTTTTTTTTTTAGTTACGACCTGTTGATGGTGCTGTTGTGCAAGACTCCTCAAAAATACTAATTAATCCACTTTAGGACCTTTGTTATCAGCAAATAATCTGATGAAACCTTACACTGAATCTTATTCAGTTAGTTCTTCTGCTGTCTGTAATATTTATTGATTGATTTTTTTTTTTCCTGCCCCGCATCCAACCCACCCCAACTCTTCAAACTACACCTCATAAGCCCTATTTGGATTTGATTAAGTGTACACAGGGACATGGAGTACTTCCAACATTTGCAGCTGCTCCTCTATATTTTTATCAACATCCATATCAAAACATCAATATTTAGGAGATAGATAGATAGATAGATAGATAGATAGATAGACTTTATTGATCCCATGAGGGAAATTCTTATGTTACAGCAACATGGTCAGTAGCAACATAGAAGGAGGGGAAAGTTAGGTGTATTCAGAGTCGGGTTACGCACCTAAGTTGATTTTCAGAACACAAACACTCGCTTTTAGGCCTGAAAAAAGTCAAGGATGGAAAATATGGACAGAACAAGGAAATATCGCATCTTTTTCTTTGCAGTCAAGTGTAACGCAAAAGCAAAATACTCTTTAAAAATGAAAGATAAAAAAGACTTTTTCTTGATATGTGAGTGAGAAGATGGTGATCTTGCTGATCACTGTAAAAAAAAAAACCCAGTTTTTAAAAAAAAAAAAAATCCCAGGAAAAAGTTTAGTCATTCTGTGAAATTTGTATCTGACCAAAAAAAAATGTTCTTTAAATATTCAGCACAGCAAAAGGGTTCCTGATCTGCTCTTTAAATTTTTTTTTTTGCATTTTAAAGTGCTTCTTCTTGGACATTTTTGTGAAATTGAAACCTCTCTGTTATATATGGAACCTTTCCGAGTTCCTCTGGAGGAACAAACCAAAGAACCAAAGAACTCATTATGGTTTTAGATTACGTGTTTGCCTACTCTAGAGTGCGACTGACATTTTCTGGAACTACAGCAAAGAAATTCAAAGCAGTTCTGGATTCTTTGGTTCAAACAAGCCAACAGGTCATGAGCTCCTAAAAGGGTTCCTGCAATGGAGATCTGTTAGTGCGTATTGCTTTTATAATTGTGTTGTTGTGTCTGGCTGTGTTCTTGCTACGCCTGTCAGTGGATTAGACTGAATTGTGTTTGGCAATCTGCTCCGTATTGCGACTCAGAGCGCTTCTTGGTTGCTCGATGAGATCCTTTAATCGCTGGATGAACAATGCCAAACTCTAATGAGAACCAAACACAACACCAGTTATCAGAATCTCACCATGAAAGACAAACCTTGTCCAAAATAGAGGTGTCGACTCTTCAGTATGTCTTCCAAACCCTCGGGGTGGGTCTCGCAACCCGACCCTCGGGGGACCGAGGCCAAGTGACGTGTCCTGTATCCCGGCGGCTCCAGGAGTTCATAAGTGCAGAGATGATTTGTTTCTGGTTTGGTATTTTGTGGGTCACTGACTGCTTTCTGATCCGTGAGAGAATTTTAAGTGAAGTGATTCCACAGCTCTAGAGGTGTGAAGATATATCGGTGTAACGATACGAGGAAATCTGGGAAACCTGTGACGCTAATAAAACTCCAAGGAAGCCAAAACCGACTGAGTTCCTGCTTTCAGAGTGCATTGCAGTTTCCAGCTTATGTGTTCATTACATTATTTTTCTGCTTTCATTACAGTTTTTTTGGTTTTCTGTCTCATTGTTAATTAATCACACTGTGAGTATATGTCCTGGTTATGATCTTGCTCAAGGCGTGTTCTTGACTCTTGTTTCTCTTATGTTTTGAGCTTCCTAAAACCTTTGTGTAAACCTTTGTGTTACTTCCTTGTTCTGAGATATCGCACTTAATGAGGTTGGTCAAGTGATCACAATCTGCAGGCACCAGTTTCTCCCCTTTTGATGTAAAGTGGGCGGGGCTAAACTTCTTTGACCCTTGCATAAGCTTTATCATCACCAATCACAAGGCTGTTGTTTCTAATCCCGCCCATACAGGTTTTTAATCATAACTAAGAGTTCATATTTTGAGTCTAAGCAACCTAGTGAATGAAAGCTAATCTAGGAATCAAAACGAAAGCTAAGCTAGCAAGTGGAAGAGAGAAAGCTAACCTAGCGAGCGTAGCTACTGTATAAATCTATAATTAATTGCTTTGTGATTCTTGTCACTCATGACATTGTGTTTAGTTGCATTAGCAGCTCCGCAGACAGGGCTTATTAGGCCACGCCCAGTAGGAGAGTTCTCCGATCTCCATCTCGATCTCCAGAATTTTACCTTCTTTTTATATTTGCTAATCACGCATTTGTTGCTATTTGTTTTTCAGCTCCTAAGAAACAGAAAGCAGCTCCTCCTGCTGGTGAGTTTCCTCCCGTTACTACTGCGCTAATGACAACTAGCAATGCTAACAGAGATGCCACTAATGTTATGACAAAAATCTACTTCCTGGATTTATTCATTTATTTTTTTTTAAAAAACTAACTCACTTGGAATCTAACTTTGAATAAATAGCGTAATGTCAAACAGTGTTTGACGACATTTCTGGAGCAATAGCGTTCAAACTAATTTATCTTTTGTTTGTGAAATGATACACACCGGACCGTCACACACTCACCCTACCTTCACACTAGCAAGCACCAACTCATGACACATGTCGTAGGTTGTTGTTTGTGGGCGTGGCCAGACGTGTTTCCTCATCGTTTTCTTATTTCCTGATTAAATAACCAGTGTCTTTATCCTGATTATTATTATATTAGTCCTGATTATTTGTCTAATTTTTAATATCATGGCATAAATATGTCTTTCTTGTAATAAATGGTACAGAAGGTTACGGGATAGTGTGTGAGGAAGTGTGTGTGTGTGTGTGTTTTGTATCTTGTTCAGGACCAACTGTCCCCACAAAGATAGGAATATCTGACAGTTTTCTAAACTTTTTCTAAACTAAAAGAGGTGAAAAGGTTTTGTTTTGGTTACGGTGAGTTAAAGTAAGGGTTAGATTTAGGTGTAGTGAAAGGTCCTGACAAGGATAAGAAGACAAATGTGTGTGTGTGTGTGTGTGTGTGTGTGAGAGAGAGAGATAATGATTTAACTGTTTCTTGTCCATATATTAACCCTTTCTGACTGCTTGTTGCTTCTTCTCATGCAGAAGAGGATGAAGGATGGGGGGATGGTAAGGAACAGGAAACGATCCACCGATCCAACGATCACTTTGTGTTTCTATCTCTGTTTGTGTGTGTGTGTGTGTGTGTGTGTGTGTGTTTAGGTTCATGTAGCGTGTGTTTGCTGATCAGCCGCTCGCGAGAATGATTTGGGAGTGTTAGCGTGCCCCACAGCTGGTTATTATGAGCATGCTCGACACTGTCAGTGTGAGCTTGCACATCACCGGGAAACTACAATAGTGTTACGTTGAACGTGCAATTGTGCACGTCACTGTAAGCATGCACGTGAGTCAGTCACTGACTCTGGAGGTGGATTTTCACGTCCGTTCCAGAGGTTCTGACTGACCGAATGAAGACTGGCGTGTGTTTTATGACACTTCATTTTGAAATTTGTAAGCAAAACACTGGGTGATGTCGTGCGTGGTCACTTTTGTGAGATTGGTGGAAGTGTTGAGCTTCCATGGGTTTGACGTGGATTAAAGCAAAAAATATATATATATATATATAAATTATAATGGTATAATGGCATTTTTATATCATTGTTCTGTGCTTTCCGCCAAAAGACTGAAATGCAAAAGCATTATTGGTGGTGTTTTAAAACAGTGTACCGTTCATTATAAGTGAAAAAGAAAATGGCTGGGAAATGTCCTTGTGTTGGAAAAATAGAAGTGATATATACTTGGTTTCCATGCTGTGAGTATATATCGAAGTCTGCGTGTTCCGTGCATGAACGAGAAAGCGGTTCATGCTCCACAGAGCAAGGCAAATACAAGCAGTTTCCAATCCCAATCCGAAATTTGGGATGGCATGCACTGACTGACCTTTATGCTTTATACCCTGTTCTGAAACACCCCATTAAACATATTACACTAATAGGGTGCCTTTTATGGCGTTTTCACACTTACTCACGTTTCTTAGGATCGATTCTGGGCTCATTTGGGGGCGGGGCTCTAAATTGAAGGTGTTCACCTTGAAGAATTCCTTTAAAAACATGGCCTGATTTGGTGCATGCAGGTTTGCAAAGGGGTAGGCACCAATGAAAC
>CM040987.1:1439362-1457297 GCA_022985145.1 Pangasius djambal | reverse complement strand
ATAAATAATCAAACTACCGTAAATGCTGGAGTAGAACGTCTACAGTAAACACACTAAATAAATAATCAAACTACCGTAAATGCTGGAGTAGAACGTCTACAGTAAACACACTAAATAAATAATCAAACTACCGTAAATGCTGGAGTAGAACGTCTACAGTAAACACACTAAATAAATAATCAAACTACCGTAAATGCTGAAGTAGAACGTCTACAGTAAACACACTAAATAAATAATCAAACTACCGTAAATGCTGGAGTTGCACGTCTACAGTAAACACACTAAATAAATAATCAAACTACCTTAAATGCTGGAGTAGAACGTCTATGGTAAACGCATTGAATATATGAGCAAACTACCGTAAATGCTGGAGTAGAACGTCTACAGTAAACACACTAAATAAATAATCAAACTACCGTAAATGCTGGAGTAGAACGTCTACAGTAAACACACTAAATAAATAATCAAACTACCGTAAATGCTGGAGTAGAACGTCTATGGTAAACGCATTGAATATATGAGCAAACTACCGTAAATGCTGGAGTAGCACAACCACGATAACACTAATAAATGGGCAAATAGCAGTCAGGTTAATGCAGAAATTATACAGTATACGTCATTCTGCTGTATGATTTCTGACACATGTATATTTATGTTCTTCTACAGGGGAGACGCAGGAGAGGATGCTGGAGATCTGGATTTCAGTGGACTCCTTAAGAAAAGGTCAGGAATTCCTCACTAAGCCCTCAGTTTGTTCCTTAAACCCTCATACACAATGTCAGAGGTTACGCAGCAATAAGGCAATGGGTCGTCCGGTACCAGAACATTAAAGTCCAGCAAAGCAACGCAACGTCAGGGATGTATGACACATGCAACATGGCTGTATTCCCAAAAATCCAAAATTTTAAAATCATCTATGCACCAAAGATAATGAATATTACAGTGTATTTTGAATTAAGGAAAGCAGTGAATAGCTAGCTACAATTTTCAGACATGTCTAGCCGGCTAGTTGTTTAAATGATCACCTGGTACCGTTGCTAATAAACACATCACCAATAAACTAGCTTGCTAGCACTGGCAACAATCAGTTCATCCCACACACACACACACACACACACACACACACACACACACACACACACTGCTAGCTTTTCTGAGTTGTTCACGATCACACCGGATGTTTTGAAACGCTACTACTTACACTTCCGCATTCTCAAAATTGGAAGCGAAACGCCGACGAATTCGTACGTACACTTTTTTGCTCGTTAGAGAGAGGAAGCAGAAAGAGGAGCCCCAGGAGGAAGTGGATGTGTGGGAGATCCTAAAGAAAGCAAAGCCCTGCGACTACGAGAAGATCGCATTCGAGTACGGGATCACCGACCTGCGGGGAATGCTGAAGAGACTGAAGAAGATGAAGAAGGTGGAGCCTAAAAAGAGTGACGGTGAGCGGTGCACACACACACACACACACACACACACACACACACACACACACGGCATCGTCTCAGAAGCTTAACGTGTGAAATGTTAAGTAAATGTTACTTCCTGTGTGAACTGAGGTCACCATTAAATACCAATACACCCTGATTTACCAAGATCCCAAATAATGAGTACCAATATGGTCAAGATTCTGTATCCTAGAGCTAAGCAAATAAAAATAATTACCGGATAAATGAATGGATAAAAGGTCAGTATATAACCAGGCGTTAAATTAGGCAGTTTAGGAGGTGGAGCTACTAATTGACTACTTCCCTAATTGACACTACTGATCAAATTGACTTCTCAACATGGATATGAACTTTTTTTGTGTGCTTTTTAACGTCTCTAGTGAGAAAAATGAGTAACATTTATGTTTACATTTTGTAAAAAAAAAAAAAAAAAAAAAAAAAGGGTGGATGTCGTCGGATGTCGTAGATCACAACGAAGAATAACTTTATCGCGGCGTAGCAGTGACAAAGTACGTGAAGCTCTTCAGGTTCATCGGAGTCAAAGCGAACCTCGAACAATATCAGCTCAGACATTTTATACTGTTTTTCCCGCCCGTGATGTAAACGAAGTCTCACTCTAAATGTAAACTAAACATAACAATTGACGTGATTAATTTCGGTCCTCACATTGTTGATGTTGTTACAGGTGTGACCACCCAAATGGTGGGGTGATATGGTTGTCTGGACAGATGTCTTTCTGAATGATAATCACAGTCCTGCACCCATTTATTCAGGGCTGGTTCTTGCCCAACTGCTGCTCCCATGCTATAATTGATTGAATCCACGTATTACTGAGCCCGAGATGAATTGTCGCTATGATAAGTTAGCCGTTCTGGGGGATGAGCTTGTTCTAACACCTACTTTGGAGTGGACTCTGCTTAGAGGTAGTCTGTAATTTCTTACAATTTCTTGTATAATGTGAAAAAAGTGCAGTGATGATGATCTCTTCCTTATTTATGAATAAAATTAGGACACCATTTTAGTCTTACAGGCACTTAAACGGTGTCTAAAAACAAGACGGAAGGGTGAAGGATGTCAATCAGTAATCAGAAGTATCCAGAAGTATCAGAAACACAAGCTATAAAGCCTTGGAAATGCAAACGGAAAGAAAGCAAGACTTGGGGCGGAGCTAATGAACACCAGGGCTATATAACCCTTAGGTTAATGAGGACATAACGAGGATCAGCTGAGAGTTCAGACGATGCAGAAGTGACCCAGTATTGTCGGGATGAGGACCTCTGGTGGTATGGGGTGGAATTGGTGAGACTGTGACAATGGGATTATTGTTACCTAAAAAAAGAAATTAAGCACCGTGTCATTATAGGAAAATAATGAGTGATGGGTGGGGTGTGTTGAAGAGGAGTTACTCTTACCATCCCGAAGTGTTTTATTTCTCTTATACCACAGCCAACGATAATCTTCCACAGCAATTTTATTACTTATTACGGTACACCATCCTTTTCATCCATTTATTGTTACATTTAATGCTGTGAAATATCCACAAAAGAAGTCAGTTCCTGTTCTCACTTATGTTATAGCAGCTATAAACAGTCGTTCCCTCTCCAGCCTCGCTTTTTATCTCTACTGAAGTTGATAAGACAAAAAAACACAGCTTGTTACCGAGAAGCTGAAGAGAAGCGTAAACTCCTCCGTCCTGAAGATGTCGGAAAACCTAAAGTTACAGCTGCACCTCTGACTGTTACAAAGCGCTGACACTAGAGACTCCTTCCAAACATGTTCCACACAAAAAACCTGTCCTCACAGATTAATCCGTTTATGTGGAGCGAACGCGGTCCGAGTCCCTGTGAATGTTGTGAAGGCTGTTACTACAGAAACGATAACATATTAGAAAGAGCGTATTAATTATAATTAAATTTAATAAGAAAGAAAACCAAGTTTTCACAGCTTTACCCCTGACCGTTACAAAGCGCTGACACTAGAGACTCCTTCCATAAACGTTACATTACAAATGTCTCCTTACAGAAAACTTTACATCAACACTTACACGTATTTTAATCCATTTATGTTTATTTAATGTATTAAAAACGAGCGTGTTAATATGAACCTGTGATGTGCAGCTGCACTACTGTCGGAGCTGCTGTTATAGAAAATGAATCAACACCTTCTGACCAATGAGAGTCCAGAATTTGATAGCACTGTTGTGTAATGTAGCTTAATTCTGTCCTCATTTATCACCAGAGTAGACAGACATGAAAGAACGTGTTAAGATATTTTAGGAGCGTGTGGACCGGCTTGTAAACGGTCTAACAAGAACAGCACGCCTCACAGTTTGTAGAACAGTAACGACCCGACTTCCGTGAGTGCCGTTTGCAGTGTGTGGCTCCAGGAGCAAAGATACGATATTCCCTCTGTGGAAATTCCAATATTAGTCCAACAGTCCAAGGAATTCTGAAGTGACTTTATTACAATTTATATATCTGCGTCTATTTTTAAGGTCTGGCGAAGCCGGAATATAAACTTACACCTGAGTGTGTTTTAGCGATTTCATCTCAGTCTGTCTGGAATTCGTTTAAGTTTTTGTTGTGTTTGTTTCGTTGAGACTTTTATGTGTTTGTGTTAGTCTTTGTTATGTCTGTTTGTGTTTGGTGTCTATGTTTTTGTTTGTTGTGTCTGTGTTTAAAACTTTTTCATGTCGATTGTGTCTATTTTTGAGACATTTTGTGTTTTCCGTGTCTGTATTTGTGTTTATTGTGTCTGTTTTTGTTGTGTCACTGTTTTTGTTGTGTCTCTGTATGTTGTGTATCTGTTGAGACCCCTTGTGTTTGTTGTGTCTATTTTTGAACCCTTTTTTGTGTCTGTTTGTTGTGTCTATTTTTGAGACATTTTATGTTTGTTGTGTCTGTTTTTGTGTTTGTTGTGTCTATTTTTGAGGCCTTTTGTGTTTGTTGTGTCTGTGTTTTAAATTTGTTTGGTGTTTGTTGTGTCTGTGTATTGTGTATACATTTGTTGTGTATGTGATTATTGTGCTTGTGTTTGTTGTGTGTGTGTTAACATTTTAATCTCAGTCTTTCTGGAATTTAATCTAGTTTTTGTTGTGTTCGTAGTGTCTGTGTTTGAAACTTGTTTTGTCTCCACTGTGTTTTTGTTTGTTGCATCGGTGTTTTTGTTTGTTGCATCAGTGATTTTGTTTGTTGCATCAGTGTTTTTGTTTGTTGCATCGGTGTTTTTGTTTGTTGCATCAGTGTTTTTGTTTGTTGCATCGGTGTTTTTGTTTGTTGCATCAGTGTTTTTGTTTGTTGCATCAGTGTTTTTGTTTGCTGTGTCTGTGTCTGAGTTTGAGACTTTTCTGTGTTTGTTATGTCTGAGTATCTGTTTGTTGTGTTTGCTGTGTTTGAGACTTCTCTATGTTTGTTGTGTCTCAGCCTTCCTGAAAAAGTTGGACCCTGCATACTCGGTGGAAAAAGGGAAGAAGATCCAGCTGTCTGTGGAGTTGACGGATCCTAACCAGCAGGTCAAGTGGCTGAAAAACGGGCAGGAGATCAAACCTTCAGCAAAGTAAGTGTGTGTTTGTGTGTGTGATAAATACCGAATGATGTTTTCTTTCAGACAGGTATTTGAGAGTCTTTTTTTCTGCAGGTACGTGCTTGAGAGTATTGGAGGGATCCGAAAACTCACCATCAACAAGTGCACGCTGTCGGATGACGCTGCGTATGAGTGTGTGGTCGGGGAGGAAAAGAGCTTCACTGAGGTCTTTGTACAAGGTGAGTCGTCAAATCATCAATGCAGATTCTGTAAAGATTTTGTCTTTGCCTACTTCATTGATGTGTGTGTGTGTGTGTGTGTGTGTGTTTGTAGAGCCTCCGGTCACCATCACCAAGCTGCTGGATGACATCCACGTTGTGGTGGGGGACAAAGTGGAGTTCGAGGTGGAAGTGTCCGATGAAGGAGCCAGCGTTAAATGGTGAGATTGTTTAATTTTTTACATTTTATTTGCACTATTGTAAAACAGCACTTCAGCGCCCCCTGCTGACGGAGTCATGCGTTTTGCCCTGGGACACACTACAAAATTTCTATGATCGTAACCTATTTTGAAAACGTGAAAGGCCTTGGAATAAAACAACACTCTCTCCGACTCTCGGAATCTGGGATCTCGGAGATTTTCACCTCAATCATGGATTAAAGGTCTTTGAAGCATGACATCAAGTTTGCCCCCCACACACTACAGACCGTTTTATGGGATATGATGATGAAAATATTGTATTTTAGTTGGTCTTATGCTTCCTCTAATTGTGTTTTTTTTTATTTTTACTTTTACTTACTCTCCAAACTCATCCAAAGTTCATTTTTTGTTCTTCATTTTTGCTTCTCTGTAAATCTCTCTAAACTCAACAGACATTTTTCTTCTCAGTTTTTACTTCTCTGTACATCTCTCCTAACTCGTCCCATGCTGCGTTCCTTAAATTTTACTTCGTATGTCTCTCCGAACTCATAAGACTCTATTTTTTCCTCACGTTTTACTTCTGCGTATATCTCTGCGAACTCAGACAGACACTGTTTTTGTTGTCTCTCAGAACTCGCCTAATGTTATCCTTCATTTTTACTTCTCGGTACATCGGTCTGTGTTTTTTTTTTTTTTTAAGGATGAAGGACGGAGTGGAGTTGAGTCGGGATGGAAAGTATCGAATTAAGAAGGAAGGGAAGAAACACTGGCTGATCATCAGTGAGGCTTCCAAGGAGGACATGGGAACGTACTACGTCTACACCAGCGGGGGGGAGTCGAAGGGAGAGCTGGAGGTGGAAGGTACTTCTAATATCACTTGTTTAGTCAGCGACAGACATGTTACTATGCACATTTAATTTGCATTATGAGTTTTTTCGTAAAAAAAAAATTCACTTAACTTTTTTGTGATTTAATGTTTTGATTCTTCATTCTTTACCTGTGTCCGTATTCTTTCATCCTCACAGGGTTACATTGTTATTGTTATTGTTATTGTTATTGCTAGCGCAGTTACAGTGGGGCTTAATGGGATAATGATCAGGTTTTGCTGTTAGGCCCTAAAAACAACATTGAACGTCATACTAATGAGAACTCCAGCATAGAATAGTGGAGATGTCAGAGCAAACACTAGACTCAGAATGCAATACAGAGTCCCAGAATGCAATGCAGCTCTATGAAGCCGGGAGGCTCGACTTGGCTAGTTAGCGATGCAGGAGATGCTGAGTGCGATGGCGGTGTTAGCATGAAAGTTGGAGATTTGGAAGCTGATCTGTTTGAGTCTCAAAGCTGGACCGACTAAAGGGCTGTCTCGCTGCATCGCTCTCTTTAGGTAGAGATGAAGCATGGGCTAAATCCCACTGCACCTCTATCAGCAGGTAGTTGAATGGCATTGTGGGTAATGTAGGAAACCGTTAACCGATGGTGAAATGAAAGAAAGCTCAGAATCTCATTATAAAATGCCATTTGAGATCACGTGTTAATTATAAATATTACTATGCAAATTGTTTAAGGAGGATTTTACTTTCATGATAAGTATTTGTGGTAACATAGAATTTCCTGTGTGTGTGTGTGTGTGTGTGTGTGTGTGTGTGTGTGCGTGTGTCTCAGATAAGGAGCTGGAGGTGCTGCAGAGTATCGCTGATCTGACGTTGAAGGCCGCTGAGCAGGCCCTGTTTAAATGTGAGGTTTCTGATGAGAAAGTCACGGGAAAATGGTTTAAGGATGGAGTGGAGGTCATCCCGAGTAAACGCGTCAAAATGACACACATCGGCAGGTAAACACACACACACACACACACACACACACACACACACAGAACAGTGTTCCCTTAATGCATATATGCAAGCGACATACTGTTACAGGTACAGAATACCCATAATGCACTGTGTCATAGAGTATAGATTGTACAGTGTGGATTGGGACACGTCCAAGTGTAAGGGGCTGATAATGAGACTGGTGTTTAAGTGTCCTATATAGTGAATAATGTTGTGGATTGAGACAAGTCCATTGTGCAGCCTGTATACTGTGTGATGGTGAGAAGTGTTTACTTGGCTTATGTGGTTAATAATGGTGTGGATTGGGACACGCCCACACCGGACTCATGATGATGAGACGTTCTGAGTGGTCTGTATAGTGAATAAGGTGTGGATTGGGACACGTCCTCACTGTCATGATGATAGCCTATTTAGTGCATAGGGTGCATGGATTGGGACACATTCAACTAATAACAGTGAGACACTGGACAATGATGGTGTTTAGGCAGGCTTAATAGTGAACAGGGTGTAGATCGGGACAAACCCACAGTGGACTGACGACATTAGGATGTTTTTGATGGTGTTTATGTGGCCTATATAACGAATAAAGGGTGTGGATTATTATATAGTAAATATTTTGAACACAGCCAACACATGCACTTAATATGTAGTAAGTAATAGCAGTGCGATCAAACATATTTACTGACGCCACTGTTACCACGGAAACTGACACTAGTGTTCTGAGGTCACTGTTAGGTCGTGTAGGACGCTGTTGCTATGGTAACATGGGGTCTTGCGGTGGGGGGGTCACTCAGGATCCACAAGTTGATGATTGATGACGTGAAGCCGGAGGATGCAGGAGATTACACCTTCGTCCCTGATGGCTACGCGATCTCCCTTTCAGCCAAACTCAACTTCTTAGGTACTACACACACACGCACACGCACACACACACACACACACACACACACACACACAAACAAAACAGTGTTCAACAATGTTGAGTTAGTTTATTTAAATTATCTGATTTATTTCCCACAGAAATCAAGATAGAATATGTTCCTCATCAGGGTGAGTATCTCTTTTGTTTGTCCTTTATTATTTTATTATTATATTTAATTAAAGGTGCAATCTTTCATTTTAAAAAGTGTCTATAAACCTGTAGACATCACAGACTTTCAAAGAAACCATCAAAAAACTTCTCTTTACTTTTTTTTTCTGGCCCTGAAATTAGCTCCACCCCCAGATTGATAAAACATGCAAAGAACAAGCTAATTTATTAACAGAGCCTAAAGAGGATTGTGCATGTTTCCTGGTTTTCTGCAGAATTTCCAGCACGAAATGCAAAATACAGGGCGGAGTCAATGCAAATGGATTAATTTATCACCTGCGGTGTGTAATACATAACCTTAAAGTTACTTTCTTCTTCACTTTACATCCAGATCCTCCGAAAATCCACCTGGACACCACGGGCAGCATGGTGAGCAAGAACACCATCATCGTGGTGGCAGGCAATAAACTGCGTCTGGATGTGGAGATCACAGGAGAACCAGCGCCCACCGTCTGCTGGAAGAAAGGAGACATCGTGAGAACCACCAAACGTTCATTATTTCTTATTCATTTTTAATTTTTTTCATTTTTAATTTCTTTCTTTGACAAAAGTTCTTTAGTTCATATGCTTCTATCTACCTACCTGACCAACCCACCCAATAACCCACCCACCTATCTATCTATCTATCTATCTATCTATCTATCTATCTATCTATCTATCTATCTACAGCTAATGAAAATATATACATGGCTTCTGATGTGGTTATATTGTCTATCGACATAGTTAGTAATCAAATTGTCTGATCTTAAGCTAATACTCTGAATTTTTCGCCTGAACTTTTCAATTTTGTCACTGATAAAATCATAAAGCCATCGCTACTACATACTGTTCGTTTTTGTGCTTCTGTGATGGTCTTGTTCCTAGTTAACCTTGCTGTTGTATTAAGTAAGAATCTAGGATTATTTTGTTGTTATCTTCTATTAGGTTTGAGAGAGATTTAGCAGCGTTCTAGCAGCATTAAGAGCCTTTCGATAGCTAAGAAGTCTCTCCTTCCATGCGATTTTGAATACAACTAATTTAGTTTGACACCATCTACGTTCTAACTTTCAAGTGGTCTGTTTTAAAGTGTGTGTGCGTGTGTGTGATTGTTATACCAGGGTGCTAGTTTTGCCTACATTATCTGAAGTGTAACAGGACATCGCCATGTAAGCATTCAGTAGTCCGATCGAATTCTGTCCGATTTTTAGTAAAACTATGTAGCTGTAGTGACAGTAGTACAGTAGCTGACGTGGTTGTATGCTTGACGTGGTAACGTGCATATATTATAACTAAGACGCATTTTAAATGAGATGAGGTAATGACGTGAGATAGGTCTGAGATAACGTGTGTGTGTGTGTGTATAAACAGGAGATGACAGCCACTGAGGGACGAGTGCACGTGGATAGCAGGACGAACCTAAGCAGTTTTGTGATTGAGGGAGCGGAGAGGTCAGATGAAGGACTTTATACCATCACCGTCACCAATCCTGCAGGAGAGGACAAGGCCGAGATCACCATCAGGATCGTGGGTGAGAGAGAGAGAGAGAGAGAGAGAGAGAGAGACTGTCTTACACCTCATAATCTTTTATCATCTCTCTGTCTTTCTCTCACTCTGTTCTCCATCTGTATGCATTCCTACAGTTACACCTTTCTTTCTTTCTTTCTTGTTTTTCTGTGTTCAGATGTTCCTGATCCACCAGAAAACGTGCGCTGTACAGGCGTGGGTGAGGACACGGCCTCCATCACCTGGGACGCACCCCAATTTGATGGTGGTTCACTAGTTAAAGGCAAGATCAAATACGCAAACAAGTGGAGTTGCTCTAACCATCCAAAAATGTATTGTTTTCCTACAACAGCATGCCCGTTAGTGTTTTATTCCTCTTATACCACATTTGTTTCACAATGATTAACATTATTATTTATAAAAAAAAAATCATCATATATTTAATTTGTTTAAAATGTAATGTTGTGAAGTTAGTTCCTTCTCAGCTACAAACAGTCGTTCCCTCACCAGCCTCTCTTTAACAAAGCTACAAAAAAAACTCATCTTGTCAAGAAACTGCAAAGCATAAAGGTCTCTGAAGATGTCACAAAACCTTAGGCTTTACCACTGATACTGGAGACTCCTTCCATAAATGTTCAATAAATGCCAAACATCACCATATCAACCATTTTTTAAAAAAATCTCTTCATGTAGAGAGTCCTCCGTACAATTCCCTATGAATGAGCTGTTACTATAGAAACAATAACATTAATTAGAACGAGCGCATTAATATAATCCTGTGATGTGCAGCTGCGCTACTGTCAGACCTGCTGTTATAGAAAATTAATCACCACCCTCTGACCAATGAGAATCCAGAATTCTGTGGTATAATGATCTTTAGTAGTTAGTAGCTGCTTTATTATTGTCTCCAGGTTATCTGATGGAGAGGAGGAAGAAAGGCTCATCCAGGTGGACCAAGCTGAACTTCGATATCTACGAGTCAACCGTGTATGAAGCAAAGAAGATGATCGAGGGCATGGTGTACGAGATGAGGGTGTTCGCCGTTAACGGCATCGGGGTCTCCCAGCCCAGCGCCATCTCTAAACCCTTCATGCCTATTGGTGCGTGTGGAGATTTAACCATACAGTGTAATAACACAACAGTGACCGTGTTCAGGACGGCACAGGATAGAGTTCAGGTAGAAGCTACCTGAAGCTCTTAGACACTTAAATGTTAACATTTAAAATATTCACATAGAGTCAGTTCAGCAAAAGTCCAAAGGTTCCGTCAATATCTATGGGGGGAAAGTCGCAAAGTATTCAAAGTCAGGTTACGCAGCTGCTTAAGTGGATTCTCTGAGCTCCACATTCAGATTATTAAAATCGCCTGTTTGTAGTTCGCGCCTCTGAGATTGTCGGATTTTTCTTCAGTAAAAGAGTCCGAGGCAGCGTCTAGACCAACGTCTTTAACACCTAACAGTCTTTAAAACCTGAAAAAAACATCAGGGATAGGAAATGCAGACTGAAGAAGAAAATAGTGTCCTGCCAAATACAGTACAATGCGAGATAAAAATGAAAAATAAAAACACGATGATGTTTAATTTGACAAAATGGCTTCCACACTCATTATCCAGCAGCGAATAGAATAGCACTTGATCCAGCACAGCCTAATTTTTTTTTTTTATATTATTCGATTATTTTAACTTTGTTAACTTTAAATTGGGATTTTTTACGCCTTCAAACTTTCAGAGGCGGGGCCTAGGGGTAATAATGATACTTCCATTTTGAATGAGTGTATTATCTTATCTCTCTCGCTGTCTGTCTCGCAGCCCCGACGAGCGAGCCGACCCGGCTGATGGTCGATGACATCACAGACAACACGTGTGCACTGAAGTGGCGTCCTCCGGAGAGGATTGGCGCTGGTGGTGTGGACGGGTACATCGTCGAGTACTGCATCGAAGGAGGTGAGGACCAGGAAGTGAAGGTTAACAGGGTTAAAGTTCCCGGTGTTCAGAATTCCCTGTGGATCTCAAAGCATCTGCTACTGAGACTGCTAACAGCGACTAATTAGCAAATTAGCATGCTACTGTACTAAGAGGAAGGTCACCCTGACTACATGCCCTGTGGTTATTGGATGTCAGCCATATTTACTGGTGTATGTGTGTGTGTGTGTGTGTGTAACAATGTGAAACAATTGCTATTTATTATGCAAATGCTTTAGAACTAAATACATATTTCTTAGTACTTATAGAGCTCAATTTTTCTCCATATTTTCACTTAAATAAAAAATAAATACATATATTACATTTCATTGTTTAATTATTTTATTAATTAATGTATATAATGTATCTTTAGATTTATATATATTTTCTTTATTGTGGACTATTTATTTATTTCATTTGTTTGTTGTTTTTCATTTACTGGTCTTGTTTTTTGTGTGTGATAAATTTCTATAATTTAATTTCTAAAACTATTTAGAATGATTCGTTTTGATATTATTCAGAATTTCATCATTCCTTCTTCTCCTTCTTACTATTATTAATAATAATAGTATTATTTATCGTACTTATTTATTTATTTGAAATGTTTTATTTTCTTTTTTGTGACTTTTTATTTTGATTCATGCTTTTTTTTTTTTATACCTTTTTATTTCTTTCTTCATTATTACATATTATTTGTATATTTGTTTGTTTATATTTATTTATTTTCTTTATCTTTCATTTTGTCATGTTTTATGTTTTATGTTTTATGATGTAGGGACATAAAGACATTTGTAATTGTTATTTTGTATATTTATATACCGTATTAAATTGCAGTTATTAATGAAAGTTATTCATGAGTATTTTTAAAATGGGGCTTTTATTTTGTATGTGTGTGTTTTTCAGGGAGCGAGTGGGTGCAGGCCAACGAGACGCCCGTGGATAAGATCAGTTATCGTGTTCGAGGGCTGCAGGTTGGAGAGAAATACCTGTTCAGGGTGAAAGCGGTGAACATCGCTGGCCAAAGCCCACCGGCCGAGATCAACCAAGGAGTCACCATCCGGGAGATCACCGGTGAGGGAGTGTCTCTCTTTCTCTCTTTATCTCTCTCTCTCTATCTCTCTTTCTCTCAGCGTCTATTATTTCTCTTTTCATGTTATATATATATACACAACTGTATTTATCTCTCTCTGTCTCTCTCTCTCTCTGTCTCACTCTCAGAGAACCCCAGGATCCGTCTGCCTCGTCAGTTAAGGACTAAGTTCATCAGGAAGGTTGGGGAGAAGGTCAACCTCGTCATTCCCTTTCAGGTTAGTTGATTACATCACTTCCTGTGCTGAGCCTTCTCTACAGTAGGGGCAACAGCGAGGCAAACAATAAAGAAGCAGCTAAACGCTAATGTCCTGTATTGACTTTTCTGTGGACTTGTCTTGGTCTTGGCCATTGGCATCCCTGAATATGGTCTCGGTCTTGAAAAATACTGCTCATGTTGTCTTTTCTTTTCACGTGGGCATTGATCATTGGAGCAATGCACTGATGAAGCCAACTTCTGAAGTAAAGTCTTGGCCTTTGAAATGATTTGATGAATTTCAGTCATGATCTTGACTCGATCTTAAGGGGGTTGGCCTCAGCCCCCTTAAGACACGTTCTTGACTCGATCTCTACTAGTCCTGGTGTCGGACTTGTCTTGGACTTAACAGTGGTGGTCTTGACTACAGCCTTAGAAGCGTCCAAGTCTGTTTTTTTTTTAAATAGCACTTAGACCATCACCTTTAAACGCAAGCACTTGCCTTCAAGCTTGCAAAAATACTGGGGGATAGAAAATGCTAACTGAAGAAGCAGCTTATTTTTAATTTAACACTATGTCTTCCACCCTCTTTATTCGGCAGCTTATAAAATAGCACTTGATCCAGCGCACCGTGTTATTTAGCATGAAACAAACATGCTGCTTCAAACTCTTTGAACTGACCCCCGAGAATCTAAACTGAGGTCATGAAATTGGTAAATCTGCTATGCTTAAGTGTTGTGTATAATAAAAATTCAATGCTTAATGTACACAATCTCATCCAGTTTGTCCTAGAAACGAGAACTGCTATAATGCTGAGATTCTATCATCCGAAAATGTTGAATTTTTCTGATGTTCTGAAGAAGAATTCTACAGGATCTGGTGGCTGATGTGATATGATCAGAGAAGTCCGTTGTGTAGAATCATGCCAGGATTTATAGCCATGTCCTAGACTGACTGTGAGACTGTCGAAGGTGATTGTCAGGTCCAGCAGAAGTACTCCTACAATAACTAAAACTGTTCTGTATGTCAGGGAAAACCTCATCCTGTAGTATCGTGGTTTAAGGACGACGCTCCGTTGGATCCAAAACTGGTTAACATCCGCACCACTGAGGTGGACACCATCCTGTTCATCAGGAGTGCCACCCGAGAACACTCAGGAAAGTACACACTCTCTGTCCAGATCGAGAACATGGAGGACAAAGTCACCATCGAGATCCAGATTGTAGGTGAGTTTACCCAAAATGTAGTCAATCAGCCAAGAATGCTTCTTTAGCTTTACAGCTATAAGGCTAATGCAGCTAGCATGCAATTAAAGTAATTTAGCCTTGTGCAAACTTCATGCTTAAATAATCACACACTCACCCCTAGGGGCTTAAAAAGGACTATGGCTCAGACATTGGATTTTTTAATTAGTTATTTTATTTGTTTATCTGATGGTACTCCAAAGACTAGCGATAACTGCTAAAACTAGCTTCTCTGAAATAAGATAAATACGTTTAGAAAAGGTCCAGGAAGTGTTTTCAGCCTAGAAACATTTAACAGGAAATAAATTTTCAGTAAGAAGCCTGGTAGCTAACTGGCTAAGAAGCCTGGTGCTTGCTAGTCACTTAATGTTATGCTAATATGTCTCTAATCACGAGTGTAGCCTTTCTGTCAGTCTGACATTTCACAGAAATGTGATTTTTATTAAGAAAATGTCTAAAAACTAAAAATTTGTGATTTAACTTTTTTTTTTTTTTAAAGATCTACGATAGCTAATCGCGCACAAACTCACGAATGATCATAAAACATGTCTCCATGTCATAGCAAAAACCTACGAGGCAAACAACTTGCGACAATTAGCCTTGTAAAAGTTTAAATGGGATCACCTCCAGAAAACAACAAACAAACAAACAAAAACAAACAAAAATGTTATCCAAGGTAATCAAAAGTGCTAGTCTAGTCGTCATGGGCGTTCCAAAGCCGTTCCTAGTGATTAGCTAGCTAAATAAACTCGCTAGCGAAATAACTATTTAGATAACTTTTGAAAGTTTTTCTAGTGGCTACCGTAGGCACGCTACTGTAATGCTGCATTCACGCGGCATAGACTGTGTACACAAATTACGTAGATGTTGCCATGGTGACAGCGGGGTTGCTTGAGGATTCTTTGGATGGGTAATGGTGCTAGCTTTCCGGAGAGATTTTACTTGGAATTGTTTCAGGAACAAACTGAAGAACCTTTAAGAGTAATATATCAAAAAAAACAACAACAATTCTCTTGCTATGTGTGAGCATCAGAAAGAAAATGATTTCAACTAAACTTATAAATTTATTATAGTAAGGACATGATTTGTAAAAAAGTTTCTGGTGATTAGCTATGGAACTAAACTAGTTAGCTAATGTTAGCTACTTAAGTTAACTAAGGTTTAGTTCCCTAATGTTAACGAACTAACGTTTTGTTTTCCCTGTAAATCATTGGGTGCATGTGGACTTTGAATACAAGCGCTTCAGTGTCAGAAATTCAGCGTCCAGCGCTTCAGCACGACGCCAAACGCTGTGAAAATTGAACCGGAGTGTTCTGTAGGAGCTGGAGAAGTTTATCCATGATGCCCGTAGCTGATTTTAGCAGCGAGTTCATTCTGACTGAAGCTGCCGTGTTTTTGCATTATGATAAACAAGTCTAAAAAATTCAGTTTCACAGTATTATGGTATTAATCGTCCGAGTTTAAACATACAAGCCAGCGGTGAAGATTAAAGATAGAATATACTACATAATCTTTGGACAAAAATACCTCAGAAAAACCCCCAAAAGGAAACGGAAAGATAAAGGAAAAGAGCGACCTCTTCTTGGAGTGTCTTTATACTGGGAAAAAAAAAGTGAAATCTCTGTTTCCATCGGATATAACGCAATCTTTACCACCATTTCAGTTTCTACTGGTCATTTTATAGAAGAAATAAAAAAGTTAAAAAAAAAAAAAAAAAACATTACTGACATGATGGGTGAGGATTAAAATCTCGGAGATACTCCGTGAATAATTACGATCCCCCACGTCAGATCTTTTACTTTTAATATCAATATTTATAATGTCGTCTTCATAAGATGAAAGATAGGAAAGGCAGCATGCTGAGAAATGCTTTTTATTCAGTATTTTCAAAAGTCAGCAGTGAGATAACTGTCCAGTCACACACCACGATTAACCATGACACCGTAACATGCCTATTCCACAGATTCGGGATTATTCATCAGGGAGTCTTTGGGAATATCAAGGGAATGAGGTGGGATTAGGACAAGATTAAGGGACCCTAAGTCTGAATTCGCCCTAGGGAGTGAGCTAATGAGAGCTCAGGAACAACCCTGATGAGCCACTTAGTCACAGCACGGTGCCAGCATCCTGCATCCAGGGCCAAGATTAATGCCAAACGCCGTCGGCCTCTAAAACACACGCACGCACACACACACACACACACACACACACACGCACACACTGCATTCCTCTCTTTATTTCATTCCCTTCTTTATCCTGTCTCTGTTATTGCTCTTTACACATGCTAACATCTCTTTATCTCTTCCTCGCTTTAATCTCTCTTTTGCATCAAATTGTGTGCTTAACAGAGGACAGTGTGTACGTGTGTGTGTGTGTGTGTGTGTGTGTGTGTGTGTGTGTGTTTAGCTGTTAGTAGTGATGTCTTGATGATTTTCTGCCCCCTTGTGAACACACAGAGAAGCCCGGGCCACCCATCGCCATCACAGTGACTGATGTGTGGGGTTTTAACGCCGCTCTCGAGTGGAAGCCGCCCAAAGACAACGGCAACAGCGAGATCACGGGGTACACCATCCAGAAAGCTGACATGAAGACCAAGGTCAGGACGGACAGCACACACACACACACACACACACACACACACACACAACAGCTGAAGGTTTAGCGCACACCTTGTTTAGGAAGAAGCGCTCTTTCACTGTTTAGTCGCCATTTTGTTGCTTTTAGCTCCCAGTGATCTTTGCCTTTTATGGTGTTTTGTGGGCGGGGCTAAATGTAAATGTACCGTGAAGGTGTTTGGTAATTAACAGCTGATTGACTGACGTTTGTAAAACAAATATGGAGTCCAAACTAGACGCTAGCCTGTAGTTAATCATGGAGGACCAATCGCTTGTAAATTACAAACGTGTGTGTGTGTGTGTGTGTGTGTGTGTGTGTGTGTGTGTGAGTGTAGGAGTGGTTCATGGTGTATGAACACAACCGCAGGCCAAGCTGCACCATCTCTGACCTCGTGATGGGGAACGAGTACACGTTCCGCGTGTTCAGCGAGAATATCTGCGGCCTGAGCGAGGAGGCGGGGCTTAGCAAGAACACGGCTGTCATCTCCAAAACAGGTACAGATGCATTATGGGATTGGATTCTAAGATTACATGCCCTTAAAAATAGATTTTATTTTACTCTCAGATTGCCTCAGAGGTTCTTTTCTGGCTGCAAGCTTCAGAATCTTTAAGGCTGCAGTCTGATTGGCTCAGGACTTTCTTGCGCCGGTCTACAGAAAATTTCAGAGTATAATAAAGTCACTGGATTTAAAAATGTTCACGGTGTCTTTAAAAGTTTTTTTGAAGCAGTTATTGGTTCGTAAGCGTCGTATTCTGATGTTTGTTGATGTGCTACAGGAAAAGCTCTGTGATTGGTCATCTCCTGGAAAAGTAGGTGGTTCTTAGAGACTTTAACGCTGACTGTACCAGAGACTTTAGCAAATGCTAGAAGTCCGGCTTACGAGACGGTATATATGTAGAGTTCTAACCAGGAATGGACAATTATTGCACTCTCTACATGCGAATGCAGAAGTATTGGCACCCTTACCTTTGCACAGCTACTAGCCACTGCTTCCAAATGAAACAATAGTACAATAAATAAAAACATATCGCCATTGCT